>MJUU01011364.1:95694-122151 GCA_002080025.1 Modiolus philippinarum
GTGAAATCCGTTGGCATACTCCAGATTGGAAATTTTCTAAGGAGTTTACTGAAAGAAACCCCATCAAAATCCGATAAATAATAAAGATTCTACAGTCAAATATGTGAAAACAACCAATTTAACCCCTTTGGCCCCTTTTTCTAAAACAGGCGGGGCAAGGAACATAAAATTATAGACCGGGCTAAAGCATGTGCCAAGAAACATCATACTAAAATTTGAAAATGATCTGTTCACTGGAACCAAATTTATGCTGTCCACAGACACAAAAATACCCAATTTTACCCCTTTTTGGCCCCTTTTTCTAAAACGGGTGGGGCCATAAACCTGAAATTAAAACCCCGAATAGCCATTATGCCAAGAAACCACATACTGAAATTTGAAGATGATCCGTTCACTAGAAACAAAGTTATGCTGGCCACAGACGCCGACACCGACGACTGAGCCATAACATAATACGACCGCAAAATTTTTGCGGTCGTATAAAAATGTCATAACTATGCTTTGCAAGCGCAGCATGATCATGATGTTATGACCACAGTAAAAATAAATGTAAATACTGTGAGCAGTGAGCTCACAAAATGATACCCCCCGCTTTCATATGAGTATAAAGGCAAAATTTATGTCCTGTTAGGGGAATTGTACACAAAATCTGTATGATCATAGTCTGAAATAGCTGGGGATGTAAATGTGCTTCTGTGAAAGTTCCAATCATCGAATTTTATGGAGGGTACGCCCTTCATACAGTATAATAACAAATTCCCTGTCTTTTAGAGGGGAACCTCCCCCTCCCCTCCCCCAAAAAGAATCTGTCCGATGAAAATTTCAAATAAGAGGTGCAAAATGGTGGTGTATAAGCGAGATCCTGTGAAAGTTTCAGTGAATTTCAGTCAAGGGTGTAAGAGGAGTTGTGTTCACAAAACGGGTACCCCCCTTCATACAGTATAATAACAAAGTCCCTGTCTTGGGGAGAGAAACCCCAAAAATCTGTTAGATGAAAATTTCAAATAGGAGGTGCACAATGGTGGTTTATAAGTGAGGGCTGTTCCAGAAAAGTTGGTCTGGGACCCTTTGAAGGCACTTTATATAAATTGCTGTTGGTGGTTGTGTTTTCTTCATCCTTTTGTATTGTACATTTAGGGAAGAATTTTATGGGTGGTGGGGGTCAATAAATAGTGCCTTCAAACCCCCCATGTCAATTTTTCTGGAACAGCCCTGAGATCCTATGAAAGTTTCAGTGAATTTCAGTCAAAAGTGTAGGAGGAGTTGCGTTCACAAAATGGGTACCCCCTTCATACAGCATAATCACAAGGACCCTGTCTTGCAGAGGGAAACCCCAAAAATCTGTCAAAGGAAAATTTCAAGTAGGAGGTGCACAGTGGTGGTATATAAGTGAGATCCTGTGAAAGTTTCAGTGAATTTCCGTCAAGGCTGTAGGGGGAGTTGCATTCACAAAACAGGTACCCCCTTCATACAGTATAATAACAGAGTCCCAGTCTTGAAGAGGGAAATCCCAAAAATCTGTCACATGAAAATTTCAAATAGGAGGTGCACAATGGTGGTAAATAAGTGAGATCCTGTGAAAGTTTCAGTGAATTTCAGTCAAGGGTGTAGGAGGCGTTGCATTCACAAAACGGGTACCCTCTTCATACAGTATTATAACAAAGTCCCTGTCTTGCATATTAGAAACCCCAAAAATCTATAGAATGAAAATTTCAAATAAGAGGTGCACAATGGTGGTATATAAGTGAGATCCTGTGAAGTTTCAGTGAATTTCAGTCAAAGCTGTAGGAGGAGTTGCATTCACAAACGGGTACCCATTCTGACAATATAATAACAAAGTCCCTGTCTTGCAGAGGGAAACCCCAAAAATGTGTTTGATGAAAATATCAAATAGGAGGTGCACAACAGTGGTTTATAAGTGAATTCCTGTGAAAAGTTTCAGTGAATTTCAGACAAGGGTGTAGGAGGAGTTGAGTTCAGAAGATGCGGACGGACGGACGGACATGATGATCACTATATACCGCCCCACTAGTGGGGGGTATAAATATACCTCTGGTACTTGCTTGACAATCATGTGTTTGACACTGTTATGTGTTTGACACAATGTGTTTGAAGAAAGTAATATGTCTGACACAATAATGTATTTGAAGAAGTAATACAAAAGTAATGGGGTGTTTAACCCATATATTTTACTTTCCACTAAAACAGCACATTTTTTGGCCTTTGGGCCCCTTTATCTCGTTATCGGTAAGAGATAGAAAAAATCTCAGGACAATTCTGAAAGCTCATACTGAGAGGAATCCATGAAAAAAGTCCCATCAAAATTGGATGATTAAGTATACTGAGAGTATTGCAAAACAATACTAAGTCCCCTACCGGTTGCATATATCTCACAACCCTATTTTTTCTGAATGGAATTAGACCCTAAAAGTAAAAAAAGTCCAAGGGCCATAACTCGTGAAAAAATTGCTGGACCAGAACGAAACTTTAACTTGCTTTGTAGATCTTTATAATTGACTTGCATATTTGTTGTGTTTGACATAATTAATACTAGTGCTTTTAATATTACCTCAACAACAGAAACCAACATAGTTCCTGTTATAGATGAAAGTTCAGTAGTGACTCCATATTTGAAAAGGCGAATATCTGGTCTTGAGATGACTTCCTTTAATCCAATGAAATTCTTCCAAACAACTTGATCCTCTTTTGAATAAGAAATTCTGAAATATCAACAAAAACTAGAACTCTGTTGTCACAGGAGCCCCACATATAGTATAGCTCAGAGTAGTTAAGGAAAATGTTAAAATTCCCATAGGGTCCAATGTTAAACTATGTCGGGCCATGGTGGCCATCTTGGATGACGAATTGGCACCAAAGTAACAACACTTAGTAAGGACCTTAAAAGGAGTATCTATACCATGTTTGGTTTCAATCCATTCAGAGGTTCTTGAGAAGAAGATCAAAATGTGAAAAGTTAACGGACGGACGCAAAGTGATGCCAAAAGCTCACATGGCCTTAGGCCAGGTGAGCTAAAAAAGTTTTAAAATCTTGGGCATGGCAATTTTTGCCCCCTTATAACTAAATAACAGTAATAGATTGATCATACAAGAAGAATAATTACAATGTGAAATTCTGGAATTCAGAATTGTTGAAAAAATACAATTTAATGTGCAATGTAACTTGAACACATTGATTGCCATTAACACAATTTAAATGAGGGTCTTGATGCATAAAGCAGGTACATGTACGCTGATCTAAATACATTATCTTATGAGTCAGAGTGAAAGAATATATATAACACTGGTGCTTACTCAGTATGTAAACAGCACATTTCTGCAAATCGTTCAAACAACCTTGTATATCCACCATCATAAACTTTTTTCTGTATCTTTATCTTCTCCATCAGACTGATCAGTGCTTTAAGAAATCTTGCAACTCTGAACCTGATGAACCTACAAATGCACATAGATATACATGTACAAGTAACAGGTATATGATCCTCTGTTTCAGGGACATATCCACTTCCTGGGAGGGATGTTATCAAAACAAATATTCTTTCATTTCTGTTTTATGAATTTAAAAAAACATATTTGCTTTTTATTTTTGTTAAAATATGGTACACAGATACTATAAAAGTTAAATTTTAGGCTAGACGGTTGAAGAACTATTTCGTAAACTTAAACGAATCAGGAAACATAAACAATGTTAACGTCGTGTCAACGCTAACCTGGAATGCAAACGGCATAGATAATATACTGATTTCCACTGAAAAGAGAATTTATGTAATGTATGTAATATCCAGGAGTACTCTGTTAATCACTTGTGAAATGATGTAGTTTTATCCCGAATGAATTCCCGGTAATTACCAGTGGCAATTACAGCCACTATGGCATGCCGTTTTCATATTTATTCAATATATATGATATCTTATATATTATATAAGATATCTTATATATTGAATAAATACATTGAAATATGAAAACGGCGTGCCATAAGCCACTGATTCCAACCTTGCCAGAGTAGAAAAGTAGAATTCAAAATGAACAACAAATTACATACAAATCCTACAACTGAATCAACTAAAATACACACAAGTACTAGTACATAATATTAGGCTAAATATACTACGAAGACCATCAACAACAGTAGAATAGCATTCAATCTGTTAACCCTGTTTAAATGTTGAATTTTTAAAGCAACTATGCATAATGTGTATATGAAAAATCATGAATGGTCCGTCTTCATTCAGTAGGTATTTTTAGAAAATTTTATCACTCAAAAATGGTATTCTTAATGAATTGATATCGGTTTTGAATTATTTTTATAATTTTCCATCATATATTTAATTTAAAAGACTTTTTCCTTAACATATAAAATATGTGGAACACTTTCTTTCCTGCGAATACTCTATATTATTTTTAAAAAGTCTTTTGTCTAATGAAAATGCTCAACACAAGCGCTGACATTCATTTGCATAATTGGGGGACCTGTTATTACCGCATAATTGGGGGACCTGTTAATACCGTACCGCTAACCAAATCTTTATGGAAACATTCGTGAAAACCACATTATCCACTTAAGGGTGTACTCTTTAGTCATCCGTTAAGTTATCCATTATAACTTTACAGGTCTGTTAATTGGTCACTGGAGATCTCGGCCCATTGAGAACTCGGCCTATCGTAGACTCGGCCTATTACAGACTCGACCTATGATTATTTATACGTTGAATGTGTTGAAATAAAGCTGAAAATCTGATTCACTGTGTGTAATTTATTCCAACTAATTGTTTATGAACATGATGAAATTGCATTCAAATATACAATTTTAAATAAAAACATTTTGTTTACACAGGTATATTGGCTATTCATTGTTCATGTAATTAAAGGTGTTCGTGATATTATGATAATATTAATAAACAATTTCCGTATTGGCTTAATTTATTGGTTCGAGGCTTGTTGTATTGGCCTGAGGCGGAAAACAACAGCAACGTGGAGCGTGGCTCATCACCTCGCCGTCTACAAATTGGAGCCCCGAATTTCCAGAATTTTGAAGTCCTACAGTGACCTTGAACTCGAAATTCAATAGAGAACAAAATCTGGATATAGGCTAATGTTATACCAGATTTAATTAAATGTGGAGTCTATAGTGTTCACAAGAATATATACATGTAACTCAAAAATTTCGAAGTCCCCAGTGACCTTGACCTTCGACTTTGACCTCGGAAATCAATAGGGAACAAGATCTTGATGTAGGCTAATGATGCACCAGAATTGATTAAAATCCAATGAAGGATGTGGAGTTTAGAGTGTTCACAAGAATATATAACTCAAAAATTTCAAAGTCCCAAGTGACCTTGACCTTTGACCTCGAAAATCAATAGGGAACAAGATCTTCATATAGGCTACTGATATACCAGATTTGGTTAAAATCCAATGAAGAGTGTGGAAAAGTGTAATCACTTAATTTCTATTATACAAAAGGAATTATCAATTTATCTGTTAAAATAACAAATTAACAATATATAGAAGTTGACACTTTTATTGCCCTTAATAGTTAATTCACACTTCTTGCCAACCAACCAGGTGAAGTCACCTGGTCAGGCTTGTCATCAGCGAAAATTCCTATTTGTAGTCTATCATGTCTACATAAGAAATGAAGTGAAATTGCAAATTAATATGTTTTCACTTATTCTTATTTATATATGTTCTAATATTGAATTATACAAGGAGGTGACATGCGTCATTATATAACTCAGAAATTTGGTGTTTCTGCTTTCATGTTATATTTTACAGTGACAATCCAGATGTATGGATTTTTATACCAAATAAAATTCTGATTCTGATTCCTATATACAGTAAAGAGGTTCATAAGCAGATAAGCAAAGGTCAAATAAACTAGAGGCTCCTGAGAGCCTGTCATCGCTCACCTCGCATATAGTTGCCAGGACAAATATGATATCAAAAACTTGCACTATGAAGTCATTTTGAATTTTCGATCGGCACCAATTTCACAAATCTGGTAAAGCACCACCTGCTTAACATTTCTACCAAGTTTGGTTGAAATATGTTAAATGGTTTCAGAAAAAAAGATGAAAATGTGAAATTCCAATAGGGTCCAATGTAAAACTTAAGCTTTGTCACGGCGGCCATTTTGAATTTCCGATCGGCAAACGATTCACAAGCTGAGTACAGGACCATCTAACAATCATTTCTGCAAAGTATCAATTCAATCCACATTGTAGTTTCTGACAAGAAGATTTTTGAAATTTAGACCAATCAGAACACATAATTGGCCCTGGCGGCCATTTTGAATTTTCTATCGGCACCAATTTCACAAATCTGGTAAAGCACCACCTGCTTAACATTTCTGCCTAGTTTGGTTGAAATCTGATAAATGGTTTCAGAGAAGAAGATGAAAATGTGAAATTCCCATAGGTCCAATGTTAAACTTAGTTTCGTCACAGCCCCCATTTTGAATTTCTGATCGGCAAACGATTCACAAGCTGAGTACAGGACCACCTAACAATCCTTTCTGCATAGTATAAATTCAATCCATATTGTAGTTTCTGACAAGAAGATTTTTGAAATTTGGACCTATCAGAACACATAATTGGCCCTGGTGGCCATTTTGAATTTTCGATCGGCACCAATTTCACAAATCTTGTAAAGCACCACCTGCTCAATATTTCTACCAAGTTTGGTTGAAATCTGTTAAATGATTTCAGAGAAGAAGATGAAAATTTGAAATTCCCATAGGGTCCAATGTTAAACTTAGTTTCGTAACGGCGGCCATTTTGAATTTCCAATCGGCAAACGATTCACAAGCTGAGTACAGGACCACCTAACAATCATTTCTGCAAAGTATCAATTCAATCCACATTGTAGTTTCTGACAAGAAGATTTTTGAAATTTGGACCAATCAGAACACATAATTGGCCCTGGCGGCCATTTTGAATTTTCGATCGGCACCAATTTCACAAATTTGGTAAAGGACCATCTGCTTAACATTTCTGCCAAGTTTGGTTGAAATCTGTTAAATGGTTTCAGGGAAAAGATGAAAATGTGAAATTCCCATAGGGTCCAATGTTAAACTTAAGTTTCGTCACGACAGCCATTTTGAATTTCCGATCGGCAAACAATTCACAAGTACAGGACCACCTAACAATCATTTCTGCAAAGTATCAATTCAATCCACATTGTAGTTTCTGACAAGAAGATTTTTGAAATTTGGACCAATCAGAACACATAATTGGCCCTGGCGGCCATTTTGAATTTTCGATCTGCACCAATTTCACAAATTTGGTAAAGGACCATCTGCTTAACATTTCTGCCAAGTTTGGTTGAAATCTGTTCAGTGGTTTCAGAGAAGAAGATCAAAATGTAACTAGAGGCTCCTGAGAGCCTGTCATCGCTCACCTGGCATATAGTTGCCAGGACAAAAATGATATCAAAAACTTGCACTATGAAGTCATTTTGAATTTTCGATTGGCACCAATTTCACAAATCTGGTTAAGCACCACCTGCTTAACATTTCTGCCAAGTTTGGTTGAAATCTGTTAAATGGTTTCAGAAAAGAAGATGAAAATGTGAAATTCCCATAGGGTCCAATGTTAAACTTAAGCTTCGTCACAGCGGCCATTTTGAATTTCCGATCGGCAAACAATTCACAAGCTGAATACAGGACCACCTAACAATCATTTCTGCAAAGTATCAATTCAATCCACATTGTAGTTTCTGACAAGAAGATTTTTGAAATTTGGACCAATCAGAACACATAATTGGCCCTGGCGGCCATTTTGAATTTTCGATTGGCACCAATTTCACAAATCTGGTAAAGCACCACCTGCTTAACATTTCTGCCAAGTTTGGTTGAAATCTGTTAAATGGATTCAGAGAAGAAGATGAAAATGTGAAATTCCCATAGGGTCCAATGTTAAACTTAGTTTCGTCACGGCGGCCATTTTGAATTTCCGATCGGCAAACGATTCACAAGCTGAGTACAGGACCACCTAACAATCCTTTCTGCATAGTATAAATTCAATCCATATTGTACTTTCTGACAAGAAGATTTTTGAAATTTGGACCAATCAGAACACATAATTGGCCCTGGTGGCCATTTTGAATTTTCGATCGGCACCAATTTAAAAAATTTGGTAAAGCACCACCTCCTTAACATTTCTGCCAAGTTTGGTTGAAATCTGTTAAATGGTTTCAGAGAAGAAGATCAAAATGTAAAAAGTTAACGGACGACGCCGACGACGATGGACGAAAAATGATGACAAAAGCTCACACGGCCTTTTAGGCCAGATGAGCTAAAAAGTTAACGGACGATGCCGACGCCGACGATGGACGAAAAGTGATGACAAAAGCTCACATGGCCTTTTAGGCCAGGTGAGCTAAAAAACTGTTGTGTCTCAAATATCTGTGACATCTCTGCGTTTTTCAAATAATGCAATAAATTCACTTTGTCCTCTTAACAAGTTACACCTACTGTCTGTTAATCTCGCTTCGTGGAATGGCTTTTTGCTAATTTGAAGGTCTAAACATTTGTAAAACTTAACAATTTTTTGTGAGCAATTTAATCTTAATGAGTCTTTCAATAAACCACCAAAATTTTACAATTTATTTCGAACATTAGATTTCTGGGGGTAAAACTTTTTGGAATGCGTTAATTCTGAGCACTAGAAATAGGGAAAAAATTTAAAACTCAAAATAACTTACCCTAAACATTTTTGATACATGCAAAATTATTATTTAGACTGTTTTCAACAAAGTTTTTTAAAAAAAAAATTATTCTACAGGGCTAAAATACCTATTTTGTAAAACCCTGCCATGAAAGTTATCTCCCTTTAACATTGAAAAATACCATTGACAAAATGTTTTGTGTACACAGAAGACATTTGTAATCAAAACAAGGTAAAGCAAAATGTTTTAGTTAAGACTAAGCTAAATGCATGTTCTGCCTAAGACTTTTAAATTTTTAAAGTATTTTTCTTTTTCAATATGTATCTGACTACGATTAATTCGTTAAGATTTCATTGAAATTACTTTTTTGTAAGAAAGAATGTCTCCAGTCGCGTTACTGTGAAAGTTCGGCAGTGAATTATATTGTAGACATATTTTCTCCTTTCTGTTCAAATTTCAACTAGTTATAAAATAGGTAAAAACGAATTATTTCTAAATAACCAGAGGCTCCCAGGAGCCTGTAATCGCTCACCTGGCATACAGTTGCCAGATAACATTGACCTTTAAACCATTAGTTAAATGTAATTTATTAGAGCAAGTCACCATATACAATTCTGAAAGAGGACAATCTAAAATCTGTTTCACCAAAGTTTGGTCTAATTGAGCTAGTAGTTCTAGAGAGATTTTTTAAAGAATTTCCCATAGGCTCAAATGTTCCGCTGTGGCAGCCATCTTGGTTGGCAGGCAGGGTCATTGGATATAATTCTGAAAGAAGACTATCTAAGAACCATTCAACCAAAGATTGGTTCCAATTGAGCAAGTAGTTCCAGACAAGAAGATTTTAAAATGAATTTCCCAAAGGGACCAATGGCAATGTTATAATTAAACTAAGTTAAGCTGTGGCAGCCATTTTGGTTAGTGGGTGGGGTCATCTGATACAACTTTGAAAGAGGACTACCTTAGGACCATTCAACCAAAGTTTGGCTCCAACTGAGTGAGTAGTTTCAGACGAGAAGATTTTTTAATGAATTTCCCATAGGGTCCAATGTTAAACTAAGTTCTGCTGTGGCGGCCATCTTGGTTGGAGGGCGGGGTCATTGGACACAATTCTGAAAGATGACCACCTGAGGATACTTTCACCAAAGGTTGGTTCCAATTAAGCAAGTAGTTTCAGACAAGAAGATTTTTTAATTAATTTCCCATAGGGTCCAATGTAAAACTAAGTTCGGCTGTGGCGGCCATCTTGGTTGGCAGGCAGGGTCATCGGATACAATTCTGAAAGAGGACCACCTAAGGACCATTTCACCAAAGTTTGGTTCCAATTGAGCGAGTAGTTTCAGACGAGAAGATTTTTAAATGAATTTCCCATAGGGTCCAATGTTACAATAAGTTCCGCTGTGGCGGCCATCTTGGTTGGCTGGCGGGGTCATCGGATACAATTCTGAAAGAGGACCACCTCAGGACCATTCCACCAAAGTTTGGTTCCAACTGAGCGAGTAGTTTCAGACGAGAAGATTTTTTAATGAATTTCCCATAGGGTCCAAGGTTAAACTAAGTTCGGCTGTGGCAACCATCTTGGTTGTTGGGCTGGGTCATCGGATACAATTCTGAAAGAGGACCACCTAAGGACCATTCCACCAAAGTTTGGCATTCATTGGCTCTACGGTTTTGGAGGAGAAGATTTTGTAAGAAACCACCCCCCTTTTTTCTATTTTTAGAAACGGCGGCCATATTGGATGGCCGATCAAGACCCCGGATATAATTCTGAAAGGGGACCATCCAAGGACCATTCCACCGAAGTTTGGTTAAAATTGGCCCTGTAGTTTCAGAGGAGAAGATTAAAATGTGAATTGTGGACAGTCGACAGACGGACGACGGACAGACGGACGGATGACGGACGCCAAGTGATGAGAAAAGCTCACATGGCCTTTTAGGCCAGGTGAGCTAAAAACGATATCTTTGTATGTGAAATTTTATCGCTTTAAGATACGCATTTGTACTTGTAACAAATATCGGCTCTTCAGATTTTAAATGTTCCGAAAACTCCGTTAATTGAATTTCCCCGATGTCTTGAATATGAACACATATACAAAGCACAAAATGTATATGAACGATTCAAACAATTATTTTTCATGAAAACTTTATTTCAAAGCATATTTTATCCTAGATATTAGTCATAATTGCTATTTAATAGCACTTATCCTGAAAAACAAGTCAATTTAAAAATTAACACACAATAGTATACGACAGGTAACAGGCTATCAGGTAACATACTAGTAATTATCTCTGACACAGCCATGTCTGCGACTTCAAAGACGTGTTCAGGTGGACAGGTAATAAAACTTAATCCCTGCCACCATGTTTTATTACCCTTTCACAGTGCTGTACCACTGTGGTGAGATAGGAAAGTGATTAAAATTTATGTCTATCACAGTGATCTATCACGGTAACCATGGTAACACCCAATCTGTACTGTACAATAATGTCTTTTATAGGCTGCAAACAACTGTAGTTTCATTGGTTTGTTTTCTTATGTTTCTGGAGTTCAGCTGTCAGTGTTTATCAAGGGGTGACAACAATGCTGGTATGAAACAAGTGGGATTCAATAATTCATTGATTAAAATATCATAAAAGACAATAAAGTACATGGTAAATTCCCAAAAATGGAAATTGAAAAATAAAAATATTTCTGTTGACTATTATCCTAACATTAAAATATTTTCTTCCACGTGTATGTTTTCTATTTTCTTTCCAATACACCAAAACTACTGTCAATTCATCATTTTTTTTACTTATAAAGGGGAAGTAACTCAACTCTTAATTTCAATGAAAACGTAAATTCAACGAATTTGTTTTGTCCTGTCTTTTGATGTATAATCATGTATTGTAAACTACAGTTTGTTGAAATATTGGTAACAATGAACAGAGTACTTGATTATCCTATTTGTATTATTCATGTTTTTGTAAGTTTTGACAACAGGTACTGTTACAGGCATCTGATAATTAATTGCTTCAAAACATTGAACCAATTACCGGTGATTTGTTTACCAGTAAAATGTTACCTGTAATCAACAGGGAGTTATTGAAGTTAAGCTTTTAAAAATTGGCTTATTTCAATGTGTAAAAGACAGGGCGTCACTGCAAAAAGGCATTACTCTGTCAAAAGGGCAAGGACGTCAGGAGAACGAGGGCGGGCGCTGCACCCTGTGGCGCCCTGTCTAAACTTCAAGCTAGAAGACTGTAAGTATATCATAAATTTAACATGATTAAGGTGGTGTAAATGAGAAAAGGCCATTCCACAAAGCAGGGTTAACAGACAGTAGTACATCATATTATTGAAACTTACTCTTCTTTTTCTTTCTTTACGAGATCATTTGATATTTCTGTCAGCACCGCCATCAACATTTCAGGATGATATTTCATTTTATTTGAAGTAGTGAGTCGGCTTTCAATTGGAAGAAGATACTCCTTGACTTTTTGACAATAAAGTCTTTGTTCTTCACTAAGTTCGCCTAAGTATAATTTTTCATAAACATCAGTGTAGTTCGGCATAAAATCACCTTCGTAATATATGTGCAGTCTTTTAGCAACCCGTTGTCTCTGCCATTTACTAACCCAAATATCCAAAGTGGGTTTTGATCCTAGGCTATAAGACCTTGGTCGAAGATTCATCGAGTGATCTGAACCGCCAGATATCGACATTTTTATAATTTACATTAGCGATGCCAGGGTACCCAATCTCCAAAACAAAGAGTTCCGAAAAGGGCCGTAACTCTAGTTCTAGCACTTCCCACGTGCATCTCGTTTAGTACCAAGTGGTGAAGAGTGGTGGTGGAAAATTTCGCTCCTGGGATTTTAAAGATTTTTTTACAGAATTGAAGCAGATTTTTACTCCAAAGGGCTCTATCATACTATTTTTGTGTCATACATTCCTTTATTCAGCATTCGATAACTATTTACCATCGTATCCTGCAAAGAACCTGGATATTGACTTTTTGTCTCTTGAATATTGATAGCGTTTTATGGCAGCCATTCAAGATGGCGGGTCCTCTTTGAGCCAAACGGACCCTTAAAAACTTATTTTAACTGAGATTCTTTTTATAGTTTTAAGTGACTATTCTTCGTAGGCCGTCATATACAAATTTATAAGACGTCTTTTTCTCGAAAATTCTAAATACAATTGGCATTTTGCGAACATTTAACATTTGTAAACTCAGTACCGCTCGTAGTCTGTTATCATACAGCCTTTTTACGTTTTTATTACTGACATATATTTTTATCATACTTTCATGATATCTGTCAGTTAAATTATTGGTGTCGGGTCTCACTGAGTGTGGTTTTTATTTTATATGTATATTCACAAATTAACTGTAACAGCTTAGTAGTTTGACTTTGCTTATTAGTTCTTAATTGTCAATGTCGAAGAGAAAGTTGAAGAAATATCTTGATAAACCACTTCCTCCTATAGAAGGACATAAACATTTAACGCCACTGATTTTAACTGACAGCAAAGCTAAATATTTGATAGAATACTGTTCAACTGAAATACAGTCTCAAATTAGGTGGCGATATAAATCGGGTCAAACACTTGAACAAGGGCTTATATATTTACAGAAAAATATTGATAAGGAAATTGGACATTTAGACAACATACATTTATATATCTGGCTGGGAACCTGTGATCTGACTGACTATGATGGTAAATTTATCTGCTTATCCTCTGAGAAGAATATTGTAGCCACATTTCAAGATAATTGTCAGAAATTTATCGATTTATTAAAACCATATCCAGCCAGTAAAATAACATTTCTCGAAATTCCACCATACTCAATTCTTGAATTAAATAAATACCGGAAACACGAGCAATATTTAACTTTCAAGAAACAGGACGATCAACTCCTTCAAAATATCTCTAAAGTTAATGAATATATTCGAGAAGTCAACAGTACACTAGATACTTTCTCACCGAACTTTGGCGTAGATGTCAGTCACCACCATACAGTAGCTACCTCAAAATCAAAAAAGGTTACATTAAGGGACCAGTATTATTTTGAATTATATAAGGACGGAGTACATCCTAGTACTGAACTTGCTCAGGTTTGGTTAAAGAAGATCTCGTTACAGATTCAGAAAGACTGTTGGAGTTAGTCCTTAGACTTCTTATTTCTGTAATTATATGTTACCCAACGGTGGGAGTATCCACGACGTGGTAGCTTCTGTAGTTTAGGTACTTTATTTAATCCCGTCTGGTCTATATCTTTTTATCCTTGTGGTGATACTATTTGCACTGGGGATTTAGGGTGGTTATTATCTCACTCCGCATAGTTCCCTCCTTGCATTTTGTGGAGAAATTTACTTAGTTTGTTTCTATATTAGTCTGTAGTACTCCTCTCGAGCTTACCAACGGTGGGAGTATCCACGACGTGTAAGCCTTATCTTATATCTTTATACTCCTGTTATCTATATATTATGGCGTTGGTTACATCTACAACAACATCTACAAACAATGCCGTTGCACAGACTGTGGGAACAACTCATACCATGAGCTATGCACTGAATGTGGAAAAGTCGCTTTCAAAAAAGCTTAAATCGGCAAAAAAGAAACATGCCATATACAATCTCACAGGTGGGGGATTCACAGCTGAGCTAGATGCAGTCACCTTTGAGTTGTTCTCAAATGCTTGTGAAATATATTATCTGAGTGATACAGTAAACTTTCAAAAAGTTATCAAAGATAACTCATGTGACAAGTTTGGCTACATGACACAAAAAACATTTAAAATCAGAGATATAAACTCAGATAGNTATAAAGTGGGTTTTGATCCTAGGCTACAAGACCTTGATCGAAGATTCATCGAGTGATCTGAACCGCCAGATATCGACATTTTTATAATTTACATTAGCGATGCCAGGGTACCCAATCTCCAAAACAAAGAGTTCCGAAAAGGGCCGTAACTCTAGTTCCAAAACTTGTCCTTCCGGTCATTACGATCATTTGTTGGGTGATAGATAGGCTGGTTCTCTCCCCTCTTCATAACGCATGCGCTAATGTACGAGGTGGCCATGTTTTTTATCGGATCGGAACGAAATGAGCAATCTTTGTTAAGGACCTTTAGTACATCATTCCTGTAAAGTTTGGTTGCATTTGCTTCAGTGGTTTCAGAGGGGAAGCAGAAAATGTGAATTCTCCCATAGGGTCCAATGTACATTGTACATTGGTAGCCAAGTGCTTTCTCTCTATCCTTAGAACCTTTTCAAGGACCAGGTATTAGCTGAAATATTGTTACAGTTCATCCACAAGCAGCTCTAAATAATCGTCATTGTTTTGAGGAAATATTTTGTTTATCAACACTGCTGATTAAGCTCATCCCGTGTAAGGAAAAGACGAATTCAACACCAATAAGAGAATAGCTTTTGCCTGAGCTGTATTTAGTATTAGATGAGTGTTGGATGGAGTACATGCTTGTTTTTAAAATGAAAATGTTTATAATGTTACAAACGTTTATTCAAAAAGATCCCGTAATTCAGAAATATAATATTTTTTTGTGATCCAGTAAATAAAAAATACTGTAACTTCCTGTGATGCAGTGATCAAGTAAATCTCAATAATTCCTTAAACTAAGAAATAACAGAACGTTACTTTCTGTTATCCAGGATCTGCTTGGGGAACAACACCGGCTCTAGGCTCCAATTTTCTTTAGTTTGAACATTGGACTACGAGCTCCAACACATGGACTCCGGGCTCCAACATAATGGCTCCGGCCTCTACTCACAGGGCTCCAGACTTCACTCATAGGGCTCCGGACTCCACTCGCTGGGCTCCAGGCTCAGCATGGACACCGAGCTGACATAGAACTTCGGAGTCCGTTTTTTTACCCCAATCGATGATTTAGTTAGCAAATTGACTTATTTTTATGTCAAATACGGACTATCAGCTCATTTTTGCTTGCACTAGTTCTATTATTTCAACAGGATATATATTAATATTCTAAATGACAAAGAATACAAAATACTTCTCCAATTAAAAACATAATATTTCGATATTTTATCTTTGTAATTTTTCTCGGTCCTTGAAATGTAGTGTATTTTTTTGCATGTTTTTGGGGGTGTAATTTCTAATCCCGTATTCAGATGAAATTGTTGGTCCCCAAAACACGATTTAAAAAAAATGTTAAAATGATTATTTTTTGTTGGTTTCAATAAGCAATTATGATCTATGCGCGTGTCACACTTACATGTATATTTCATGCACGAAATAAACATTCATGTAAGTTATTGTAACGAACACGGATGACTGGAGGTCCAGACAGGTAACTTTGAAAGGTGTACACAATTTTTCATAATAGATAATTTCTTTTATCTAAATAAACATTAGAATTTAATAAAATAAATTTAGTGAATATTTCTTCAATTAAAAACATAGTATTTCGACATTTTATTAAAAACATAATATTTTGACATTTATCTTGCATCTTGAAATATAATGTATATATGGGGGGGGGTAGTTATTTTTAATCCAATATTCAGATGAAATTGTTAGTCTACAAAAAAACGATGGATGCATGGATCAGTATAAACAAGGTCTGATGAAACCCTGTTCAAGCAGAAATGTACCTCGGATATTCGTTGATGGTCATCATTGCAGTTATACTCTGCAAGTTCTCCGAAGTTATAGGGCAGACACCTGCATGCAAATGTACGATATTATGTCTTGGACTTCAATGTGTAATAATTTCCCTTTTAAAAAGTAATATATCAAGTGTTTTATGATTTAAAAAAATCGCTAAAATGATTATTATGTTTTTTTGTTGGTTTCAATAAGCAATTATAATCTATGAGCGTGTCAAACTATATTTTACATGTATATTACATCGAATAAACATTCATGTAACGATCACGGGTGACTGGAGGTCCAGACAGGTAATTTTGAAAGGTGTACACAATTTTTCAAGATTCCCAAAAGTTCTGGAACAAAAGCCTAGATGCAAACTCGCTGCACCCTGGCTTAGCCTTTAGAAAGAAATGTTTTTCGAACCAGCCGATCTATCATGTTATCAGTATAAACAAGGTCTGATGAAACCCTGTTCAAGCAGAAATGTACCTCGGATATTCGTTGATGGTCATCATTGCAGTTATACTCTGCAAGTTCTCCGAAGTTATAGGGCAGACACCTGCATGCAAATGTCCGATATTATGTCTTGGACTTCAATGTGTAATAATTTTCCTTTTAAAAAGTAATATATCAAGTGTTTTATGGTGTCCCCCTCATTTTGTAATGTCACAATTCACCAGATCTAGGACTAAAGCTTAGATGCAAATTTATTACACCCTGGCTTGGACTTTGGAAAGAAAAAAAGTTTCTCTCATTTATGCCCTTCCAACTCTTTGAACTTATAGGAGCAAAACCTTGATGCAAATTTGATAAATCCCCGCCTGGCCATTCGGCAAAAATAGGTTTCACACTGGCCGATCTATAATGTCATGCTTACAGGCAAAGCTTGTATGCAAATTGGCTTAACCATGGCTTGTCCTTTAAACAGAAATAAGTTATGGATGTTATGGAATCCCATTTCACATGGAATGTATAGAGGTTTTTTTTTTATGGCGCCCACCTCATTTATAATGTTCCGATGCCCAAAAGTTCTAGAACAAAAGCCTGGATGCAAACTCGCTGCCTCCTGGCTTTGCCTTTAGAAAGAAATATTTTTCCAACCGGCCGATCTATCATGTTATCAGTATAAACAAGGTCTGATGAAATCCTGTTCAAGCAGAAATGTACCTCGGATATTCGTTGATGGTCATCATTGCAGTTATACTCTGCAAGTTCCCCAAAGTTATAGGGCAGACACCTGCATGCAAATGTCCGATATTATGTCTTGGACTTTATAAAAATATAAGTTTAAGTATGGCCGATCTATTGTGTAATAGACAGAGGGCATGTCAAATGGAAATCTTTTCTTACATGGAAATGTATCTAGGTCTTTGTTGCAAAATTGTTGATGACGATTATCTCATTTATGCTCTGCCAAATTTTTTTTGAACTTATAGGACCAGAACCTGGATCCAAAATTGATAAGTCTCCGCCTGGGCATTCGGCAAAAACAGGTTTAACACTGGTCGATCTATATTGTCATGATTACAGGCAAAGCTTGTTTGCGAATCTGCTTAACCATGGCTTGGCCTTTAAACAAAAATAAGTTATGGATGTTATGAATTCCCGTTTAATAAGAAATGTATAGAGGTTTTTTATGGCCCTTCCACATTTATAATGTTCCGATTCCGAAAATTTCTAGGACCAAAGCTTAGATGCAAACTTGCTACACCCTGGCCTGGCCTTTGGAAAGAAATATTTTTCGTACCGGCAGATCTCTCAAGTTATAAGTATAGTCCAGGTCTAATGAAAGCCTGCAGAAAAAGAATGTACTTAGGTTTTGGAGAATGCGGAATTAAACCCCGTATAACAAAAAATCTACCTTAGTTTTTGGCGACAGCGGCTAACTTTTTATCCTCTACCAATACCCCGAACTTATAGGGCCAAAGCTTAAATGCAAATAAGCTAAATCACTTCTTGCCCTTTCGGCAGAAATAAGTTTCAGAACGGCCGATCTATGATATAATACTTTGTAGGCAATGTGTAATAATTTCCCTTTTAAAAAGTAATATATCAAGTTTTTTATGGTGTCCTCCTCATTTTGTAATGTCACAATTCACCAGATCTAGGACTAAAGCTTAGTCGCAAATTTATTACAGCCTGGCTTGGACTTTGGAAAGAAAAAAAGTTTCAGACCATCTGTTTATCTCATTTATGCACTACCAACTCTTTCAACTTATAGAAGCAAAACCTTGATGCAAATTTGATAAATCCCCGTCTGGCCATTCGGCAAAAATAGGTTTCACACTGGCCGATCTAAAATGTCATGCTTACAGGCAAAGCTTGTATGCAAATTGGCTAAACCATGGCTTGTCCTTTAAACAGAAATAAGTTATGGATGTTATGGATTCCCATTTCACAAGGAATGTATAGAGGTTTTTTTATGGCGCCCACCTCATTTCCGATTCCCAAAAGTTCTAGAACAAAAGCCTAGATGCAAACTCGCTGCACCCTGGCTTGGCCTTTAGAAAGAAATGTTTTTCGAACCGGCCGATCTATCATGTTATCTGGATAAACAAGGTCTGATGAAACCCTGTTCAAGCAGAAATGTACCTCGGATATTCTTTGATGGTCATTATTGCAGTTATACTCTGCAAGTTCCCCGAAGTTATAGGGCAGACACCTGCATGCAAATGTCCGATATTATGTCTTGGACTTCAGACAGAGATAAGTTTAAGTATGGCCGATCTATTGTGTAATAGACAGAGGGCTTGTGAAATGAAAATCTTTTCTTATCTAGGTCTTTGTTGCAAAATTGTTGAAGACGATTATCTCATTTATGCTCCGCCAATTCTTTGAACTTATAGGACCAGAACCTGGATCCAAATTTGATAAATCTCCGTCTGGGCATTCGGCAAAAACAGGTTAAACACTGGTCGATCTATGATGTCATGATTACAGGCAAAGCTTGTTTGCGAATTTGCTTAACCATGGCTTGGCCTTTAAACAAAAATAAGTTATGGATGTTATGGATTCCCGTTTAATAAGAAATGTATAGAGGTTTTTTATGGCCCCCACCACATTTATAATGTTCCGATTCCGAAAATTTCTAGGACCAAAGCTTAGATGCAAACTCGCTGCACCCTGGCTTGGCCTTTAGAGAGAAATGTTACAAGGTCTGATGAAACCCTGTTCAAGCAGAAATGTACCTCGGATAATCGTTGATGGTCATCATTGCAGTTATACTCTGCAAGTTCCCCGAAGTTATAGGGCAGACACCTGCATGCAAATGTCCAATGTTATGTCTTGGACTTCAGAAAGATATAAGTTTAAGTATGGCCGATCTATTGTGTAATAGACAGAGGGCATGTCAAATGGAAATGTTTTCTTACATGGAAATGTATCTAGGTCTTTGTTGCAAAATTGTTGACGACGATTATCTCATTTATGCTGTGCCAAATCTTTGAACTTATAGGACCAGAACCTGGATCCAAATTTTATAAATTCCCGCCTTGGCATTCGGCAAAAACAGGTTTAACACTGGCCGATGTATGATGTCATGATTACAGGCAAAGCTTTAATGCGAATTTGCTTAACCATGGCTTGGCCTTTAAACAAAAATAAGTTATGGATGTTATGGATTCCCGTTTAATAAGAAATGTATATAGGTTTTTTATGGCCCCCACCACATTTATAATGTTCCGATTCCCAAAATTTCTAGGACCAAAACTTAGATGCAAACTTGCTACACACTGGCTTGGCCTTTTATAAAGAAATATTTATCGTACCGGCCGATCTATTATGGTATCAGTATAGTCAAGGTCTAATGAAACCCTGCAGAAAAAGAATGTACCTAGGTTTTGAAGAATGCGGAATGAAACCCCGTATAGCAAAAAATCTACCTAAGTTTTTGGCGATAGCGGCTAACTTTTTTATCTTCTACCAATACCTCGAACTTATAGGGCCAAAGCTTAAATGCAAATAGGCTAAATCACCTCTTGCCCTTTCGGCAGAAATAAGTTTCAGAACGGCCGATCTATGATACAATTCTTTGTAGGCAATGTGCAATAATTTCCCTTTTTAAAAGTAATATATCAAGTTTTTTATGGTGTCCGCCTAATTTTATAATGTCACAATTCACCAGATCTAGGACTAAAGCTTAGATGCAAATTTCTTACACCCTGGCTTGGACTTTGGAAAGAAAAAAAGTTTCAGACCATCTGTTTGTCTCATTTATGCACTACCAACTCTTTGAACTTATAGGAGCAAAACCTTGATGCAAATTTGATAAATCCCCGCCTGGCCATTCGGCAAAAATAGGTTTCACACTGGCCGATCTATAATGTCATGCTTACAACCAAGGCTTGTCCTTTAAGCAGAAATAAGTAATGGATGTTATGGATTCCCATTTCACCAGGAATGTATAGAGCAAAAGCCTAGATGCAAACTCGCTGCACCTGGCTTGGCCTTTAGAAAGAAATGTTTTTCGACCCGGCCGATCTATCATGTTATCAGTATAAACAAGGTGTGATGAAACCCTGTTCAAGCAGAAATGTATCTCGGATATTCGTTGATGGTCATCATTGCAGTTATACTCTGCAAGTTCCCCGAAGTTATAGGGCAGACACCTGCATGCAAATGTCCGATATTATGTCTTTGACTTCAGACAGAGATAACTTTAAGTATGGCCGATCTATTGTGACTTGATTCCAGTGTCATCCTATTAGAGTAAGACGATTTAACCTAGAACAAGAAAGGCATTACGGGACAGAGACATGATCCTAGTGTCAATCTATCAGAGTTATATGATTTATCCTGGAACTATAAAGGTATTATGGCACAGAGACATTTTATAATGTCACAATTCAGCAGATCTATGACAAAAGCTTAGATGCAAATTTCTTACACCCTGGCTTGGACTTTGGAAAGAAAAAAAGTTTCTCTCATTTATGCCCTTCCAACTCTTTGAACTTATAGGAGCAAAACCTTGATGCAAATTTGATAAATCCCCGCCTGGCCATTCGGCAAAAATAGGTTTCACACTGGCCGATCTATAATGTCATGCTTACAGGCAAAGCTTGTATGCAAATTGGCTTAACCATGGCTTGTCCTTTAAACAGAAGTTATGGAATCCCATTTCACATGGAATGTATAGAGGTTTTTTTTTATGGCGCCCACCTCATTTATAATGTTCCGATGCCCAAAAGTTCTAGAACAAAAGCCTGGATGCAAACTCGCTGACTCCTGGCTTTGCCTTTAGAAAGAAATGTTTTTCCAACTGGCCGATCTATCATGTTATCAGTATAAACAAGGTCTGATGAAATCCTGTTCAAGCAGAAATGTACCTCGGATATTCGTTGATGGTCATCATTGCAGTTATACTCTGCAAGTTCCCCAAAGTTATAGGGCAGACACCTGCATGCAAATGTCCGATATTTTGTCTTGGACTTTATAAAAATATAAGTTTAAGTATGGCCGATCTATTGTGTAATAGACAGAGGGCATGTCAAATGGAAATCTTTTCTTACATGGAAATGTATCTAGGTCTTTGTTGCAAAATTGTTGATGACGATTATCTCATTTATGCTCTGCCAAATTTATTTTTGAACTTATAGGACCAGAACCTGCATCCAAAATTGATAAGTCTCCGAGGGCATTCGGCAAAAACAGGTTTAACACTGGTCGATCTATGATGTCATGATTACAGGCAAAGCTTGTTTGCGAATTTGCTTAACCATGGCTTGGCCTTTAAACAAAAATAAGTTATGGATGTTATGAATTCCCGTTTAATAAGAAATGTATGGAGGTTTTTTATGGCCCTTCCACATTTATAATATTCCGATTCCGAAAATTTCTAGGACCAAAGCTTAGATGCAAACTTGCTACACCCTGGCTTGGCCTTTGGAAAGAAATATTTTTCGTACCGGCAGATCTCTCATGTTATAAGTATAGTCCAGGTCTAATGAAAGCCTGCAGAAAAAGAATGTACTTAGGTTTTGGAGAATGCGGAATTAAACCCCGTATAACAAAAAATCTACCTTAGTTTTTGGCGACAGCGGCTAACTTTTTATCCTCTACCAATACCCCGAACTTATAGGGCCAAAGCTTAAATGCAAATAAGCTAAATCACCTCTTGCCCTTTCGGCAGAAATAAGTTTCAGAACGGCCGATCTATGATATAATGCTTTGTACGCAATGTGTAATAATTTCCCTTTTAAAAAGTAATATATCAAGTTTTTTATGGTGTCCCCCTCATTTTGTAATGTCACAATTCACCAGATCTAGGACTAAAGCTTAGTCGCAAATTTATTACAGCCTGGCTTGGACTTTGGAAAGAAAAAAGTTTCAGACCATCTGTTTGTCTCATTTATGCACTACCAACTCTTTGAACTTATAGGAGCAAAACCTTGATGCAAATTTGATAAATCCCCGCCTGGCCATTCGGCAAAAATAGGTTTCACACTGGCCGATCTATAATTTCATGCTTACAACCAAGGCTTGTATGCAAATTGGCTTAATCATGGCTTGTCCTTTAAGCAGAAATAAGTAATGGATGTTATGGATTCCCATTTCACAAGGAATGTATAGAGCAAAAGCCTAGATGCAAACTCGCTGCACCTGGCTTGGCCTTTAGAAAGAAATGTTTTTCGACCCGGCCGATCTATCATGTTATCAGTATAAACAAGGTGTGATCAAACCCTGTTCATGCAGAAATGTATCTCTTATATTCGTTGATGGTCATCATTGCAGTTATACTCTGCAAGTTCCCCGAAGTTATAGGGCAGACACCTGCATGCAAATGTCCGATATTATGTCTTTGACTTTAGACAGAGATAACTTTAAGTATGGCCGATCTATTGTGACTTGATTCCAGTGTCATCCTATTAGAGTAAGACGATTTAACCTAGAACAAGAAAGGCATTACGGGACAGAGACATGATCCAAGTATCAATCTATTAGAGTTATATGATTTATCCTGGAACTATAAAGGTATTATGGCACAGAGACATTTTATAATGTCTAAATTCACCAGATCTAGGACAAAAGCTTAGATGCAAATTTCTTACACCCTGGCTTGGACTTTGGAAAGAAAAAAAGTTTCAGACCATCTGTTTGTCTCAATTATGCACTACCAACTCTTTGAACTTATAGGAGCAAAACCTTGATGCAAATTTGATAAATCCCCGCCTGGCCATTCGGCAAAAATAGGTTTCACACTGGCCGATCTATAATGTCATGCTTACAACCAAAGCTTGTATGCAAATTGGCTTAATCATGGCTTGTCCTTTAAGCAGAAATAAGTTATGGATGTTATGGATTCCCATTTCACAAGGAATGTATAGAGCAAAAGCCTAGATGCAAACTCGCTGCACCTGGCTTGGCCTTTTGAAAGAAATGTTTTTCAACCCGGCCGATCTATCATGTTATCAGTATAAACAAGGTGTAATGAAACCCTGTTCAAGCAGAAATGTATCTCGGATATTCGTTGATGGTCATCATTGCAGTTATACTCTGCAAGTTCCCCGAAGTTATAGGGCAGACACCTGCATGCAAATATCCGATATTATGTCTTGGACTTCAGACAGAGATAACTTTAAGTATGGCCGATCTATTGTGACTTGATTCCAGTGTCAACCTATTAGAGTAAGACGATTTAACCTAGAACAAGAAAGGCATTACGGGACAGAGACATGATCCAAGTGTCAATCTATCAGAGTTATATGATTTATCCTGGAACTATAAAGGTATTATGGTACAGAGACATGAGTCCAGTGTCGATCTATTAGAGTGAGATGATTTATCCTGGAAAAATAAAGGTACTGTAACACAGAGACTGGACCCAAGTGTCCGCCTATCATAAAAATATAATTTAACCTGGAACAACAAAGGTACTGTAACACAGAGACTGGACCCAAATGTCCGCCTATCTGAGGCATATGATTTATCCTGTACCAATAAAGGCACTGTAATTCAGAGAAATTACTCCATTTTCCTCCGAGCAGAGACATATGATTTATCCCGGAACAATAAAGGCACTGTGACATAAGNCCTCCAGTGTCAATCTATCAGTGTTATATGATTTATCCTGGAAAAATAAAGGTACTGTGACACTGAGACATGACCCCTGATTCAACCAATCAGAGTTAGACGATTTATCCTGGAACAGTAAAGGTATTACGGTGCAGAGACATGACACCAGTGTCCATCTATCAGAGTTAGATGATTTATCCTGGAACAATAAAGGTACTGTAACAGAAAGACTGTACCCGAGTGTCCGACTATTAGAAACATATGATATGTCCTGGACCAATAAAGGTACTGTAACAAAGAGAAATGACTCCATTGTCCTCCTATCAGAGCCCGATGATTTATCCCGGAACAACAAAGACACTGTGACATAAGACACGCCTCCAGTGTCAATCTATTAGCGTTATATGATTTATCCTGGAACTGTACAGGTATTCCGACACAGAGACATGATTCCAGTGTCCACCTATCAGGGTAACACGATTTATCCTGGAACAATAAATGTACTATGGCACAGAAACATGATCTCCATGTCCAGCTATCAGAGTAATATGATTTATCCTGGAACTATAAAGGTACTATGGCACAGAAACATGATCCCAGTGTCCATCTATCAGAGTTAGATGATTTATCCTGGAATGATCAAGGTACTTTAACACAGAGGCTTGACTTAAGTGTCCACCTTTCAGAGAAATACGATTTATCCTGGAGAAATAAAGGTACTGTAACACAGAAAAATGGTGCCATTGTCCTCCTATTAGAGTCCGATGATTTATCCTGGAACAATAAAGACACTTTGACATAAGGCATGCCTTCAGTGTCAATCTATCAGTTATATGATTTATCCTGGAACAATAAAGGAACTGTGACACAGAGACATGATTCCAGTGTCGGTCTATCAGAGTTAGATGATTTATCCTAGAAAAATAAAGGTACTTTAACACAGGGGCTTGACCCAAGTGTCCACCTTTCAGAGACATATGATTTATCCTGGACAAATAAAGGTACTGTAAAACAAAGAAATGACTCCATTGTCCTCCTATCAGAGACCGATGATTTATCCTGAAACAATAAAAGCACTGTGACAAAAGACATGCCTCCAGTGTCAATCTATCAGAGTTATATGATTTATCCTGGAACAATAAAGGTACTGTGACACAGAGACTTGATTCCAGTGTCAACCTATTAGAGTAAGACGATTCAACCTAGAACAAGAAAGGCATTACGGGACAGAGACATGATCCAAGTGTCAATCTATCAGAGTTATATGATTTATCCTGGAACTATAAAGGTACTATGGCACAGAGACATGAGTCCAGTGTCGATCTATTAGAGTGAGATGATTTGTCCTGGAAAAATATAGGAACTGTAACACAGAGACTGGACCCAAGAGTCCGCCTATCATAAACATATAATTTAACCTGGAACAACAAAGGTACTGTAACACAGAGACTGGACCCAAATGTCCGCCTATCTGAGGCATGTGATTTATCCTGTACATGTTGTACCAATAAAGGCACTGTAATTCAGAGAAATTACCCCATTTTCCTCCGAGCAGAGACATATGATTTATCCCGGAACAATAAAGGCACTGTGACATAAGGCATCCATCCAGTGTCAATCTATCAGTGTTATATGATTTATCCTGGAAAAATAAAGATACTGTGACACTGAGACATGACCCCTGTTTCAACCAATCAGAGTTAGACGATTTATCCTGGAACAGTAAAGGTATTACGGTGCAGAAACATGACCCCAGTGTCCATCTATCAGAGTTAGATGATTTATCCTGGAACAATAAAGGTACTGTAACAGAGAGACTGGACCCAAGTGTCCGACTATTAAAAACATATGATTTGTCTTGGACCAATAAAGGTACTGTAACAAAGAGAAATGACTCCATTGTCCTCCTATCAGAGCCCGATGATTTGTCCCGGAACAATAAAGGCACTGTGACATAAGACACGCCTCCAGTGTCAATCTATCAGAGTTATATGATTTATCCTTGAACTGTACAGGTACTCCGACACAGAGACATGATTCCAGTGTCAACCTATCAGGGTAACATGATTTATCCTGGAACAGTAAATGTACTATGGCACAGAAACATGATCTCCATGTCCAGCTATCAGAGTTAGATGATTTATCCTGGA
>MJUU01011364.1:122430-145483 GCA_002080025.1 Modiolus philippinarum
ATATGATTCCAGTGTCCACCTATCAGAGTAGACGATTTATCCTGGAACAAAAAAGGTAATATGGCAGAGAGACATGACTACCGTGTCCATCTGTCAAAGTTAGATGATTTTTCCTGGAAAAATAAAGGTATTGTAACACAGAGACATGCCCGAAGTGTCCACCTACCAAAGACATATGATTTATCCTGGAACAAAAAGGGTACTGTGAGATAAGATATGCCTTCAGTGTCAATCTATCAGAGTTATATGATTTATCCTGGAACTGTACAGGTACTCCGACACAGAGACATGATTCCAGTGTCAACCTATCAGGGTAACATGATTTATCCTGGAACAGTAAATGTACTATGGCACAGAAACATGATCTCCATGTCCAGCTATCAGAGTTACATGATTTATCCTGGAACTATAAAGGTACAATGGCACAGAGACATGATCCCAGTGTCGATCTATCAGAGTTAGATGATTTATCCTGGAATGATCAAGGTACTTTAACACAGAGGCTTGACCCAGGTGTCCACCTTTCACAGACATACGATTTATCTTGGAGAAATAAAGGTACTGTAACACAGAAAGATGGTGCCATTGTCCTCCTATCAGAGTCCGATGATTTATCCTGGAACAATAAAGACACTTTGACATAAGACATGCCTTCAGTGTCAATCTATCAGTTATATGATTTATCCTAGAACTATAAAGGAACTGTGACACAGATATATGATTCCAGTGTCCACCTATCAGAGTAGACGATTTATCCTGGAACAAAAAAGGTAATATGGCAGAGAGACATGACTACCGTGTCCATCTGTCAAAGTTAGATGATTTTTCCTGGAAAAATAAAGGTATTGTAACACAGAGACATGCCCGAAGTGTCCACCTACCAAAGACATATGATTTATCCTGGAACAAAAAGGGTACTGTGAGATAAGATATGCCTTCAGTGTCAATCTATCAGAGTTATATGATTTATCCTGGAACTAAAAAGGAAATGTGACACAGAGACATGATTCCAGTGTCGGTCTATCAGAGTTAGATGATTTATCCTAGAAAAATAAAGGTACTTTAACACAGGGGCTTGACCTAAGTGTCCACCTTTCAAAGACATGATTTATCCTGGACAAATAAAGGTAATGTAACACAGAGAAATGGTTCCATTGTCCTCTATCAGACCATTTAATTTCCAGGAGAAAGGGGGCTGGTATGTTTCATCCGAGCCGGGTTTTTTTGTTGGCCCGCAAAGCTGGCCAGATTATTTTTTCAATATACACTATGCTAGGAAATTTTGTTGAGCCGGACTTTTTTTCAAATAGACAGGGTGAGGGCCAGATTATTTTTTTCAATCCAGGTTCCGATCAGAGATTTCTTTTAGCAAAAATTGGGCCCAAAAATTTTTTTCTAAAAAATACAAGCCCATCCCCCTCCCGAAAATCAAATGGTCCGTGCCTAAATACCAAAGTTATCGTAAACTTAGGTTCTGAAGATGTCATTTCGACAACTTATGTCTCTTCAGTGAAGACCAAATACAAAAGCCTTGTAACCCCATTCCGGCAAAACTATTCACCTAAAGATGTATTAAAGCTGGTAGAAAACATATACCACGGATGATAGGATCTAAACTAAAACCCAAATCAGCTGCACAGAGCTTTTCACCAGGGAGATTCATCTTTGTCTTAAACAAAATTTCTCAAAATCAGATTTTGTTGGTTTCAAATAAGATGGGTTTTCGGGGCATCACCAAATTTGGCGAATACCCTCGGGACTAGCAGACTAGCGTCTGTGGTAATAAATCAGATTAGTTTCGAAGATATCCTAAACTAAGTTTCTTCAGACAGGGACTATACGTTACTAGCTCCGTACGTATGTCCAGGTTAATTTAATTTTTATCGAAGTGACATATCCCTGTAATGTATAGTCCCTGCTTCAGACTCCGATTTCTACAGCATGTTCGGTGCCGATCAAATCAAAACCTTTAGAAAACCATTGATTATCGTGCTTCTTTCATGTTTCATTCTGCGGCTATTTTAAATGCACATGGCTTTTATAAACGTTATAAATGTTAACGATTGTTTTATACTCACATTGGTGTTAACGATTGTTTTATACTCACATTGGTGTTTTCAAGATCAGATTTTTGTCATTGAACTGTTGTATGTACATGTATATCGCTTGTATGTAAAAGTCATTGAGCTTACGTTATATGCTCCGACTTTAAATCAAACTTGTGTGCTTTATGCTGATCCAGTGAAACTATATATTGCTAAAGTATCCCCCACAAAAAAAAAANAAAAAAAAACAACAACAAACAAAAATAAAATAAAAACAAACAAAAACAAAACAAAACAAAAAACAAAAAAAGCAAAACAAAACAAAAAAGACTAGTGGAAAGTAGAATTTATAAAATGTCGCTCCTGTTAGGTCCTGCTACGCCTAAGTGTAAATTATTATATATTTATGTAAAATGTGATGATAAATAATAAAGGTATGAAAGTAATGAAAGATAACAACAAATATTTACTTTACCAATAAAACTACAATTAGCTTTACCTATAATAATTAACATATCAATGTCAAATCCTGTTTCCCACTGTTCTTAACGTGCTTGCTCTTGATGATTATGTCACATCTGGAATTTTCATCCGTTTTTGAATTCGTTACCATTACATGTGCATGCATTACAACGAGTAAAGTAATGTAATGTTTTGTAAACCTCCAGCATTTTCTGAAAGTATTTTCTGGGACTAATATATCTAACATATATAATTTCGACCCAGGTATTTTGTAAATCATTTAAAAAATGTTAACATTTTAAAAAGACATGCAAGCTAACGGTGGCGCAGATCGTAGTTAAGACTTTATATTTGGTCGTGCGTCTACGAGAACGAATGTAAAAAAAGTCGTCCATATATTTATACATGACGTTAGGGCACCTATGGACCAATCAGACATTTCATTTTTTTATCAAGAACAAATTCGCCCGAAAGGATGTTTGTTTAAAACCCAGAAATATATATCGCCATGGGTTATATACGTTAACTGTAGAGCATTTAATGGCACTCACAATTTTAACTTTATATATAAACCATTTACGGATAATGCAATTGACGACTGAAGTTTTGGCTAAAACTTCTACCATTTTTTTTTCACTTTAATCTTTTAGGGGACGACCGATTTGATTTTCAGGGAGTAGCATGGGCATTTTGTAAATGAATAACTCAATGTTGGTGCCAGAGAAAATAAATATTAAAATCCTACCTGTCATGAAAATAAATAATTTAGTTAATAGTAGTAAAAATAAATAGATTGTTCTTAGTTCGAGATCGATATGAAAATAAATATCTTTTTAGGCAAAATCGAAAATCCACGGCCCCCACCCCCAAAATCAATTGTCGTCCTTAGAAGGTTTGTGTTTTGTCAAGAAAAAAGAAATAATGGTGTTCTATGGCAGGTCCTGATCTATTACAAATGGTACTTGTTTTACGAAGATTTCTTCTTCTAAAAATGAAAAACAAAACTTTGAACCATTTGAATTTACAACCGTACCGGTCAAATTTCTATATCAATTGTTGAAATAAAATAGATACGTTTTTGTGATGTTTTACAAACTTCTTACATTTGTCTCAAAATCCGTTTATAGGTATTTTCAGAACATATGAAATTCATCTCTTCCGACAATATATGTCATATATACATCGGGATATACATATCAATCCGGTCAATTTCTACACATGTATAAACATATAGAAACATGTATTTTTATGTGTAAAACTATGATTATTAATTCAGCTGTTAAATCATTTTTAATTTTTTACTCTCCATACAACCGTTTTTGAGATATTTACCGAAATAGACTATAAATTGAAATCCTTCCGGGTTTTCATAAACCTTCCGGGTTTTCAAAAAAACGTTCCGGTCAACTTTTAAACCACTAAATATTACTAAATAAAAACAAATTTTGCATTAAAATATAGATATTAAAATAAGCTTTTAGAATCCGTTTTAATTTTTATTTTATGTCAAGCCGTTCCCGAGATATTTAGAAAAATATACTGAAAAAATCCTTCCGGGGTTTCATCCTTCCGTTAATTAGGGACTCCCCCAATAAATCACGTGACCAAATCGTGACGTCACGGCGAACCTTCCTTACAATGAATGATGGCTGCCTATTCAATATCGGGTCAAAGACATAATGTAGATCTAACCGATGATGATCTACAAAGTAGACCAGATCATGTAAGTGTTGTCACATACTCTGGATCACTTGAACTTGGCGACCACAATACTGGAATACTAGTATTGTCCACAATACTGGAATAAGAATTTTATTCCAGTAATGTTGAAAAATTTGAATTTTTTGAATAATGTATTTATGAAGTGCTATATAAATGTATACGGAGTAATTATTTATGGCAAAAGTTATGAGTTTCTGTATGTGTATTGTGAATTCCAGGTGTAATTATAACATGTATTGCAGTCAGAAGAGTTACACTTTTGAAAAATTACATTAAGCTTTAGAAAATCGGTCTGGGGTCCTGAACACAGCTTGACCCAGTTTTGCGTTTACATTTGTAATGGCCGGTGTGTCCGCGCATGACGTAGAAAACCCAGCATAGGAATGCTAAAAAGAAAGAATTTTACAAAACAAACCAAGTGGTAATAGAAACTTGTCATTTCAATGATATAATGACGCAAATTTGTATTGAAATTACAAAATAATTGAAACAGGGGAATTCTGAACACCAGTAGGGTGAAACAAATTAGCTGTTTTTAGCCTTTTGAAGTATATTACGTAATTTTCTGCCATATTTTGTAATTTATTTTCATTTCCTCGAACAACAAAATTTTAAGTTGTAAAATTATTTACACAATGTTTTGTGTTAGCCAAAATTGACTTCAACATCGAAAAGTCGGTAGTGCGCGGAAACACCATATGCGCAGACACTGGTCCTCACACTGTACATATAAAATGCAGTGTCAGTGTCAGTGTGGTCACCCTATAAAATCGGGAAATATTAAAGAGTATTGAAAAATGTTCAAAGAAGAGCAACAAGAGGTTGCAGATTGTTTCGTAACCTGGTCGTTTCGTAACAAGTCGTTTTGTAACTTTGTCTTTTCGTAACCTGGTGAATTCTCTTATCCGGCGTGACATCACAAAGCTGAATTGACTAATCAGATCAGTCGATTTAAATCTTATACCCCCAATATGGGTGGTGACGCGATCGATGTTTTCTTATACAATCTATGTAAAAAAGCGATATTTTAAATTGCAATATGTTTGGTGTTATAATACCCATGATCTTGAAATTCGGATATGATGTTTATAGGCTTATTCGCGGTGACGTCACAACCTTGATATTTTTACCTGTGGAGCCTTTTGGCTGGCGAGAAATCGTAATCATTAATTAGGGTCATAAAAATGACATTTTCAATTAACTTCTATGGTTTTGTTTTTAAAGGTAATTTGATAATTTCTTTTGATCTGAATAAAAGAAATTTTACAGTTTAACATGATATATAAAAATTTTCTATATTTGATTATTTTTATTTGATCTAATTGTTGTATTTGTAAAGTATTCAAATTTTTGACAATTTCCAAATATTTGAAATACAAAATTCAAATTATTCAGAGGAAATTGAAAAAGTTAATCGGTAGAAAAAATATGAAAATCCCGAGGTTTATTATGCATTTTACAGATCTAAAATCGGTCTAGTATGTAAAAAGTTATTTAAAAACTAAAATTCTGCCCCATTGCAAAACAATGCAATTTATTCCTGAAATACAATTTTGCCAACCAAAAAATTAATTTTGTGACATCGCTGATTGGATTCGCGAACAAGCCTATATTGATGTTCCAAATAAATAATCCGAGTTTCATCAAAATATCTTGAAAAATGAATGAATAAATCAAAGTTGAAGTTACTTAGATATATAGTGAGATGTGGTCATTTTCACCTCCTCCTCAGGTAAAGTGCCCGGATGTCCGGATAAGAGAATTCGTAACGAAGGATATCTGACAGATACTTAAGGTTCATATCCTAACAAACGCAACAATATGGCTACAATGTTGATGTGGTTTTATACATGAGCAGAGCAAAGTTAAGAAAAGTTATCGTGGTATTGAGGCTGGCACTACATACCTTTGCAATACAGTCGAGTCTCCCAAGCCGGCGCATCTTATAAGTTGGCGCACATGAAGATTTATAATATAAATATTGGTACAGAACAATTTCTGTACTAATTTTAAGCCAAATAGCGATGATGAAGAAGAAATCTTTTTTGAGCGTTCCCCGGACCTGAAAAAGACCAAAAGGGTGCTATATTCGTTGTTATAGGTTCTATTGGTGTTTAGACGTTTACTGTGGCTGTTTAAGTTCATTATTTTTGTTGAAATTATTTTGTTTTAATATTGAACATTCCCACCTTCCACTGAAAACCAGATAGTGAAACTTATTATTTATTTTGGGCTCCTGGTACATTGATATTCTCACCCTGTGCCGACTTACAAGACATTTAAACATGGCGATATATCGGGGATGGGTCATTTTAAGCTTGTTTTTCATATATTAAAGTTGGAGTTCTAATTTTAAATTCTGCACGATTTTAAAGTTGGTTTATGTATATTTGTTTTGTTGAAAGTTAAAAATAATGTGATAAAAAATTACAGCAGGAATCGAAAGGTAAATGCTTAGGTGCGCCGACTTACAAGACTGCATCGTAGTTAAATTACCTTTTCCAGAAAATAAGGTAAAAATTTACCTGACAAATGCGGTGTATTTTTTTCCTTTTTCTCGCAACATCCAAAATAAATCTATCTTGCAAGATTTGTTTGAAATAGTCCTGTGTGTATTGTTATTATTACCTTTGTCCTTGTTGGTTTAAATGCATAACTTACCTGTATAACGTAGGGGTCGTCTCGAACTGTTTACCTGTCTGTTTATTTTTGGACCTTTTCAAACACGGAGAAAAAATGCACAACACAAACAAAACATTGTATTGAAATTGTTTTTATAAAAATGAATACAAAAAATCACATAGCTAAGCAGTGCCAGCCTTAAAAGTTTATAATGTTTTATAGTTTTGTCTGTACTCATGTGAAATCTGCCACTGTAATTGGGGACTTGGAGAACGAGTTGTTATGATGAACCTTAAACAAAACATTTTATAAAAATTTGTTTCAGTACAAAAAATATTATATACCAAAGATATGACCAAGAACCACAATGCTGAAATGGAAGTCTAAAGTAAATCGAAGAATAAAAAAAGCCTGAGTCTTTAAAAAATGTTCTTTAAGTATTTGAAGATGATAAACATGCATCAGAATTTGCTGAATATTAGATACAGTAATTTATAAAAATATATGCTCATTACGCACATGCATTAGAATTAGCTTTTAAATGGCAAAAGGCTAATTATATAAATCAGGTACCTGTCAAGAGAATAAACAATTTAATTGTAAACAAAAAGGCTATGTCATTGTATGTCAGTCAGGGGATGGACTTGTACAAGTCATTTTTAGAACTGACTTAAGGAAGTCATTGTAATAATGTTTTCTGACTTGTACAAGTCAGATTGCAATTTTCATGTTCAAATTATGCTGAAAGTACAAATGTTGCTGGATTGTAAAGGACTTGGTACTAGTGTCATCCTGTTGAGGAAAGGTCCATGAACAACAGGTTTACTAAGGTCTAACAAAAATCAAAAGCATATATTTACAATAACCAAATATAAATTTCCAAAATTACATCATTTTGTCTTATGGCGGCCATTTTGTAAAAATTTTCGAAGGCCATTTTGAAGATTTCAATCTGCTGTAACTTTTGAACATATGATCCGATTTTCAAAATTTAAGCACCATTTTGTTTGTTTTTAATCAGGCTGTCTTTTTGTGTTGCTTTTATTTAAAACAAAGACTACCTTGAAAAATGTCTGACCTCCCTACTATTTCAATACTTTTCTGATTTTTTAGCTATTTACTGATAGTTTTTATGCATACTTTAATTTATTGGCTATCTGTTGTGATAGATAAAGTCTTGGAGGGTGACCTATTAGTATTAGCAGAGAACTGAATCATTCGTTTTGGCATTTTTCAAACTGGGACCGCAGTTCCAAATAGTTAAGGGCGGGGAGATTTTGCAAAAGAATAACTGAACTTTCAATCTGATTTAAGATGTTATAAATTGAGCATGAAGTACTGACCTACAACAGAGATAATTGCCGTAAAATCTATCCATCCAGGAGTTATGTAAAACTAAAGTTGGGGGTTTTTCTCGGCACGTAGAAAAATTGATAGGCATACTCCCATTACATGTAAAAAGGGAAAGATATAAATAAAACTTGCTTCCTACATCAAAAATCGGGAAAAATTCTTAACAGCTACAAAAACTTAAAGACGCGAACATGTGACAAAAAAGGTACAGTAACAAATACAATGTACGCCTCCCGTGTTTGTAAAAATAAAAATTTAGAAACCCAATTTTCTGCAAGGGCCGGCAACTTTGCAAAGGTAATTTCTCCGAGAAAAGTTTACAATCTGCATTTCTTGCAAGTATTGGCAGTTAAACGGAAAAACTTTCCGTTCTTTCAATTATTTTTATGGGTATGCAGTCATTACATGAAAAAGGGGAAAATATGAATAAAAACTTACTTCCCACATCAAAACTCGGGAACAAATCTTAAAAACAGCTACAAAAACTTAAACATGTTAAAGCCGCCTGCATGTACTACAAAATAAAGTACAGTAACAAATACAATGTACGCCTACCGTGTTTGTAAAAATAATCATATTTTTTTATTTTTGAATTAACATTATGTGATTTACTTTTTATTCTTAATTTATTAATTTGTTTTCGAAGATCAACATCCATATAATTTAACTTTATATTAATTGCTTCAAAGTCCGCATATCCAACAAATGGTAGTTTTAATTTAAAATGATGATTTTTAAATTCACACTTACTTCCTTCTTTTGGCATTTTATATTTAAATGGTTCATTTTCATTGCAATCCTTTTTATGTTTTTCTAAAGCGTTTTCAGTAGTATATGAAGCAGTAATACAATTTCTACAATGATATCTTTTATGACGATTATGATTAAGATAAGCATTAAAATTTTTTATTAAACAATAATGTTTTTTATTTTTTATACTAACATATAATAGGTCTATAACATAATCTCTATCTTTAAATTCACTTCTATACAGGTGATATATATCTCGTAAATTATTTTCTTGATTTAATTTATTAAATTTTTTATCATCAGGATCAAAAAGTTTGTTTTCAATTCCAAATACATTTATAGCTATATTTGTATTTTGTTTTTCAAATGTTTCAATTGAATTTATACTTATTGGAAATTTCATATTTTTCATATTAATATGATCTAAAACAGGTTTGTAAATTGATTCTCTTGCGGGATTTTTATTCATTTTTTTAAATGTATCGGAATATTCTTTATGTTCATCAGGTTTTTCTTTTAATTTATATAGTATTCCTGCAATTACACTATAAGGAAAACAGTAATTATCATTGTTTTGTATATTTAATAAACTATTAAATTTTATTCCTAAATCAAAATAAGATGAACCGTTTATTCTTCTTACTCTAACAACTTTAACTTCTGTGTTTTCTATTTCATAAAATATTAAACCAGATTCTTTTCCCTGATGTTCTTCTTCCCATACTTTATAATTTTTTTTTAATAGAATTATATATTTTATTAAATTCATTAAATTTATTTTTATGATACTCAATTAATAGTTTATATTCTTTACATTTCGTACAGATTTTTCCATCTGTCATTTTTTAAGAAAATAATTTTTATTATTCAAAAATTGTGCTTACAAATTTAACAAATAAATTAGCAGATGAATTACATCGCAGAGTTGTAAGTGTTTTTCCTAAAAGACGTGTTTATGTTCATTCTGTTGATCAGATATGGGCAGTTGATTTGGTAGATATGCAAAAATACTCAAAACAAAATAAACATTTTAAATACTTATTTGCAGTTATAGATGTATTTAGTAAATATGGATGGTTAGTTCCATTAAAAAATAAAACAGGAGTAACGGTAAGTGAAGCATTTAAAATTTTATTTAAGGAAAGAAAACCAATGTACATTTGGTCAGATAAAGGATCAGAATTCTATAATCGGCAAGTAAAAGAATTGTTAAAAGAAAATAACATAAAGTTATATTCAACTGAAAATGAAGAAAAAAGCAGTGTAGTTGAACGCTGGATAGGAACAATGAAACAACATATGTTTAAATATTTTACTGCCACTGGAACATTTAAATATTATGATATATTAGATAAATTAGTTAAAAATTATAATAATACAGTTCATTCTTCAATTAAAATGACACAAATTGAAGCAAGTAAATCTAAAAACCAATTAACAGTGTATAAAAATTTATATCCAGAAAAAGAAGAAAAGAATAAAAAACCTAAATTCAAAGTAGGAGATAGAGTAAGAATAACAAAAAAGAAAAGTCAATTTGAAAAGGGTTATACAACTCGTTGGAGAAGAGAAATATTTTTAATTGAAAAAGTTTTAAATACAAACCCTGTTACTTATAAAATAAAAGATTTAAAAAATGAAGAAATTATAGGTTCTTTTTATGAACAAGAATTACAGATGACAAAATTTTAGATTTTTTTTTCACTTTTCCCTGTGTAACTTTTTCTCCTTCGCTGAACCTCTGGCTGTTTTTTTTACTGTGTTAGACCCGCAATAAATTCGGTGTACTCCCGGCTGTTTTTTTATCACTTTTTCTGTGTAGCTTTTTATCACCTCCGGCTGTTTTTTTTAAACACAATAGTAATATGCTATATTGCCCTCTCCACTACCGACTATTTTTTGAGGAACGAAAAAAATAGTCGGTGGGGGAGAGGGGCAATATAGCATATTACTGCTACTATTAGCTGTAACAGTACCGGCTGTACAATATAGTATATAGATTTTTTCTTTGATATTGATAAAAATAATAATGATGCAATACATGATAACCCGCCACGTTTCAGATAATTAAGTTAAAAGGGGCTTAACTCCAGAACCCTATGTACTACTATCCCGAATTACACTTTGCTGTGTGTGTTTTTTTTTTGGTAAACAACTTACATACCAAGTTTGAAGAAAGTATGTTATTTCATTCACAAGTATTCCGTTAAAAACCCTAAAATTCGCAAAATTTCAAAGTTTCAAGGGGCATAACTCATGAACCCCTCAGACTTCTGAACCCAAAATCAAACTTGGTCTGAAATTTATAGTAAACCACATACATACCAATTTTGAAGACATTATATTATTTCATTCACAACTTATCAGTCGGAGACCCTAAAATTCGCAGAATGTCAAAGTTCAAGGGGCATAACTCATGAACCCCTTTGATCGCTGAACCCAAAATCGAACTTGACCCGAGTTTTGTGGTGAACAACTTACATACTAAGTTTGAAGACCTTATATTATTACGTTCACAAGTTGTCAGTCGGAAACATTCATGGGGACAGACACACGACTAAGGGTATCGCATAGTACCTAGCCACTAAGTTAGGCGGGGTATAAAAATAAGTATAATTAACCATAGTTATGGAAAGCAATTCATTAAATCTCTTTGCGCTGTACTATAAGAAAGAACATACTAATTAATGAGGTAGAAATACCATTTTTCTTAGAAGCTGCAGAGCACGTAATTTTTTAAAAAAGCATTCTTCTGACAAGAACTTCCAATATTTAAGAATTCTTCTCACTAGCGGCCATCCTGGAAAACGTGCAGCCTGGTAAGAAGCGTGTTTGGAAGGGAACCATCTACGCACCATTTTTAATTAGTTCGGTTTGAATTAGAGCAGGTGTTTCATAAGAAAAAAATGTTTAATTGTGCTTTCCTTAGGGTTCGATGTTAAACAATTTTCCCGGTGGCCATCTTGGATTTGATTGATGTCAACCTACTGGGCTTGACTTAAAAAGGTAACCACCAAAGGACTTGGTTACAATTTGCCATGTGGTTTCATAGAAGATCTTTGAATGTGTTTCCATTGAGTCCAATGTTAATATCACGTTCAGAAGATATTTACATGTATACACTTCCGATCGAGCCAAATGTTAAATTAAATTTCCCGATGGTGGCTATGTTGGATGAAGAATACCCATTAGAAGTAAACTCACTTGTTCAAAACTACATAAGTACGATTCACGTCGCCCTTTTTAATTAAATGCATGAAGTGGTTCTCTAGGTGGTATTTGTGTGCATTTTCCACATATGTTCCAGGAAAAAAATCTCTCTGACAGCAATTTTAGGAGAGGTCTCTGCAAGTAAAATTACTTGGTAAGCACCAATGTTGGTGGCCACGTTTAATTACGGACTATAACCAAGGTAACAACCCTTGGTCAGCACACGATAAGTTATCATTTAAGCAAAGTTTTATTTAAATTTTTTCAGCAGTCCTCTAGACGAAGATCTTTGTAACCATTCAATATAGGATCTAATGACAATTTAAGTTCCCATGTAGCAGTCAGTGATGAAATTAGCAATAGTTCGTTTGCCACATTACAAGTTTGGTTTAAATCCATTAAAAAATCTTTAAAAGAAGTGTTTACTAGGACGGACGGATGACAGACGCACAGGAACGGTAAATGATCACCCTTGAATAGCAGGGTGAGATAACACTGATGCTCATGAAACCGTTCATATAACAATATGACATTTAAGTATTTTTCCATCAAGGGAAAGGATTAAGTGTTATATGATTAAACATCATGCACATTTGAAATAATCTACAGATACTCTCAAGATAGAACAAGCAAGTTTTATTTACGAGTTGGAGACAATTCAATCAATATACCCGAATATAGCGAAGATACATTAAAGTGAAATAGTATTCCGTTGGCCACCTCTCTATTAAAGGAGTATTCCAGACGCCTTGTACAAAAACTGGCAGTATTCCAGATGACAGGGGGAAGGGGGTTGGTACCCTCATTTATATTTATTTTTTAAAATTTTGAGAATACATTCTGTACGTCTCTTTACGACCGTGGATCAGGAAGTTCGTAATCACATTTTCCGGGGTTAACCTTCCCTTTTCTGGAAAATGATTTAAAATTTCGTCAGAATTTAGGTAAAGATTGACGAAAAATGGCAACAAATTGTCTAAAGCTTCATTGGACACCCCTTAATTCAGTCACATGGAGAATGGATTTGAACAAAACGGAGAGAATATAGATGTTTACAATTTCCAACATGCTGAAACGGCCGTTTTTAATTTCGGGAAATCGGGTTATCCGAGGTCCATGACGCTGGAAGGATGTCTCTACGTAAAAATAGAGCTGCTCTTTAAGAATTCCAGGAAAGTAAACAAAATTTGAATTCATTTTACGATGAAAATGAAACAAATTCAAAAAGTACTGTTGCTAACTAGATTTCTTTGAGAGGCTTTATGAATTTTACAAATTTTGGAATATAAACATGATAAAACTTACAATCAACATGAGGAAATGTGTGTTTTAACTAATTAAAATCGTAGAAATAAGAACAATCCGACAGAGGAACGTGACATATGGACGGACGAAGCCGACGACAATCCACAAAAGTGCGAGGAAAATGATCAGACAAAAATATATTAATTCAAGATTTCAGCTCATGACGACTTTCACGACATCTCTGGGCTAGCAAATTAAAGGATATTATGAAAATTTACATAAGAAAAATCCCAATGCAAATGGCATCGGGCAAATGGAGTAATTAGAAATTCATATATTTTTGTATAGTGTAAAGATCTTGCTTATCTGAAGATTAATTTTGCGGTTATATATTGGATGTTGAAATTTTATGTCCAAAGAAGAAATCCAGACCTATTGATATATTTCCTGTGATATTTCATAACCTTATCATATATTTCAGACCTGAAAAAACAGACCCTTTTGGGCCGCACATCCGTACCTTCCTTTATACAGGAAGTTACCCCCCCCCCCGTGACCAGAGCCATATAATTAAAGCTATGTATGGTCAATTCAGGCTTTAGTTTGCTAGCTTAGCACATTCCTCTTTTTTTCTGGTTATTGTTTTTTGCTTTACCCTGCCACACGTTATTGAACGAAACATAGATTTGAAAATTGTAGGTCCCATAAGAATCATTCTTCTGAAAGTAAGCACATCAAATGACATTTAAAATGGATAGATCTTTTGAAACACGAAGACAAAACATATTGATATCTATGGTGAAATTGAGAAGGACGTTTAAAAGAAAGTTATACTGCTGAGGCGATGACCACCCAGGGGTAAAACTCTTCGGTCGATGGCCATACATTCCTGAACAAGCTAGAAAAAACTTCATCTCTTCTTTTTATTATTTTACAACTTGTGGCATGGGTCTACTTAAGTGTTCCCCGATTTTAAAAGAACAAATTTCAGTGGTAGTTCATTGTAGGGTAGATGTACAATTTGTTAAATACATCGTTATCGCAGGATCTGCAATGAAAAGAAAGAGAAAGTTAATTGTAAAGAATTATTTAAAACTCATATATAACAGAGGAATAGAGTAAAGGTTAGGGAACGACCATTTAACTTGAAAAAGGGGGGGGCTTTGGGTTTTTTCCCCCAAAAAAAAATTTTGGAGATGATTTTATGTGAAAAAAATATTTTGCCTGTCAAATGATGAAAAAAAAATTTCTGAAGGAGGCTTTCTGCCCCCAAAAAATAATGTTAATTTTGAAAAAAAAGTATTTGTCGATAAACGTGAAAAAAAAATATTCGCTGTCAAAAAAAAAAAAAAAAAACAAAAAAAAAAAAAAAAAAAAAAAAAAAAAAAAAAAAAAAAAAAAAAAAAACACACTCCTTTCAGGTTAAATGGTCGGTCCCTTAAGTTATGTCTGATTTATTTTTCCCAGCAGGGTGTGTAAGCACGAGTACTGGATTTTTTATCTCCATTTACAGCTATGAATGTTACTAAAGTAAAATGACATCCCCGACTACTGATGAATCTCTTTACACTCAAGTACTTAAAACATCTTGTCTGCAGCGCACTTGAAATATTTCAATTTTTAAACGATTTCCAACGATTAAGCAACTAAGCTTGCACAAAAATAGATAAATAGATTTTGAGGAAATATGTCTCAATATCAGTGTCTGTTGGACAGTATACAAACTAATTCCCTTTCCAAATGTTTTAGAATTAAAGTTATTGTTCATTATTAATGAAAATAGACTTATCCAGAAATTCAGGCGTTCTTTCGCATATAATGCAAATTAAAAAAAAAAAATGTCACTTGACTCAGTACAACTAAACTTTTTTTGTAAGATTTAAAAACGTGTCGTGTGAAAACGGCACACACAAATAAGGATTTTAACAATAATAATTTGAGAAAAAAAATGGTTATGAACACAAGAAATATGTTTTCGCACAATCTTAAGGACCTTGAAGTGGTCAAGTATAACATTTGATGTGTTAAAGCAACAAAAACCCTGGTGACAAAGGTATTATCTCAAAATAACTCAAAACATAAACAATTATAAAGGGCAATAACTCCTAAATGTCTCATCAGATTTTCTCTAGAGTTGCAGGATAGGTAGTTAATTGACATACTAAACATTTTTGTCGTATAAAACCAATATAACAAAAAAAAATAATAAATATCAAAATTTTACGGAAAAGTGGCAAAAACTCCAAGTTTGTTCAAAATTGCAGGGCAGATAGATGCAATGCTCTTCCTTTTTACTCCTGTCAGGTTTTTGATATCGATAACGGTTTCTGGGATATTTTTACTCCTTAGTAATAACAGCCATGCCAATCGAACACTGCATATCGTGGTGTAGATTCGGGCCTTGTTTGAAAATATTTGGCTCAGCATTTTCAGAGGTGAAGATTTTTGAAATTGATGATGGACGGACTATGAACGTAAAGTGATGGCACAATCTCAAATGGACGTTTATGTTATAATTGACTGAATGTCATGTTGAATCTGAGTGCCAACACAAGAATGTGGCGTGCTATTTCATGGCCCAAGTTAATTTATTTGGATGTCGATTGAAACTTTTAACTTAATTAATTGTGATTTTTTTTTTCAGTGTCAGTGAAAAACTGACAACTGTGAGAGCCGTCCGCAGTGTAGAGCCTGTGTGTAATGATGGAACATTTACATGGTATAATTTATATAAAGGAGGATTAACAATAGACTTCCAACCTAGGTTCCGTGGTGCTTTTAGATTGTGCTGTATATTACAAGTAGAAAATGCACGAGTACAAGTTTCGGAAGAGATTTCAGAGGTTGAACTCTTACCAACATCTTTATCTATACCTACCATACTAAAACCTGTGGCATCAACTGACAGTGAGAGTGATGAAACATGTTTGTTGTCATCCATGGAAAGTATTCGTCTGTTTTTCGAGTCTGAAAGAACTGTTCGCTCCAAGGGTTTTACTTTTATCAAGATTAAATATTTTATGGAGGAAAGAAAGGATGCCCTTTTATTTAATCCTATGGAAGGTTTGTTTTATTGTTCTTTATTTATAAATGGAACTTTGATACATACATATAATGTGCAATGTACATGCATGGTTGGAAGAATGCTGAGTGATTATTTTCAAAATCGGTTACGACATACATGTATATATTCTAATAAACAGCACTTGGCTTTCTTGGTTTTACTACTGTTTTCCCGCTTAAAATTTTTCCTGTTTGAAATATATATGTTTGGATTCTTTTTTGGTATCCTGTTGTCTACAATTCAATATCCATAAAATGACGCGGGCGTGTTTTCAGAGGACAACTTGTCATACGTTTTATTCTGTTCTTTTTGTGATGCCTCTTTCTTTTTATTGGGTTTTGTTCTTTCATTCCTTTGTTTACTGCACAAATGCCCCTCAAAAGTTCAGTGTGCTGTTTTAGAGGATTGAAAAGTTTGTGGATAACGAACACACGTTCTTCTTCTTGGCTGTTTGAATGTTTCTTGGTGAATCAGATTATCTTGATGTAATGTAGACACGCTATTGTTGTACATACAATTGTCAATAGTAGTTTCTAAAAGGACGAGTTTATATGAAGAATGGCTTGAAGTGGTTATGTTTGGGTTTTCAGTTGACAAAAAAAGAGAAAAGAAGTAGGAAAACTAAAGAAAAAAAACACTTAAAATTAAATGAATCAATGAACAGACATTTTTGTGAAAAATCTGTATAGATATGTATAACAAAGTGGACAACCCCCACCCCCCCTCTCTCTCTCTCTCGAACTGTTCCATTTTTTCGCAATAGTCGAATTTACCCGTCGAAGGTCTATCGAAATCATTTTCACGACCGTTAACGTGAAATTGATGTTGTTTCAGGCCAACCTTAAAAAATTGTTTGTTTGCTGTTTATCGACCTACTCATAAAAAACCTACCTACCCCAACATTTTTTTTATCCTATTCTTAGCATATTTTCTTTCAAATTTTCCCGTTTTTGACATCTTTTGAGAAAAAAATAATAATTTACCTACCTACCTACTCACATCCAAATTTGATAGTCGATAAACAGCAAACAAATTTTATTAAGGATGGTCTCAGAGTAATACGTCTACGTCCGCGTCCGCATTTGGGCATATATCTCCGCAACTATGCATGGTAGGGTCATCAAACTTCGCATGCAGGTGCATCTTGGGTTGACTGACAGCCTCCAAGAAAATTGGGTCTCTTTTAGCTATATTTTCCGCTTGATTGGCTTCCATTTAAGTGCCTGTCTCAGAGAAAACCATGCAATATGGTTCGGAAGCACTTTTAAGCAAATTCTAAAATATTTTGTCTGCTGGGCATACAGTATGAACTAACTTCATTCCCAATTTTTTTTTCAATATATTCCAAAGTATAAAGTCTGTAAGCAGCGCCATCTATATCGGTGCCTTTTTTAATGAAAAACAACACAAACATATGGATTTTTTTTTTCGACATTTCAACACATAATTTGTTCAAAATTTGTATATAATACAATATTTTTTTATTATAATCTTCAAATACATGCTATCAACTTAAGTATTTGAAATTTTGAGTCAGTTGGCACATTGCCAAAAAATATTTGGGGTTGCGTAAAATGTCACATGTATAACAACTTTGATTTTTTTAATGATTTTTGCCCAAATTTGGTCAACTGTATCTCCTAAGGTAGGATGTGTATGGTAATTTTCTTTCCTTTTCTAGAGAATCACATCATTTGGCAAGCTTATATGAGAGTATGGCACTCGGCTAAAAATAAATATTGTTTTGAGGTCAACATTAACTCGTGTACCATAAGAGCTATTGGGAAAAAAAAGGAAAATATATAATAATGACTGTTAAATATATAAATCTAAAGATATTCTGTGAGTAGTGCAGACAAACATTAACAGAGGAGAAAAGAAATGAAAATTTACCAAATTAAACTAGAGATGACTGTCTGTAGCAAAGCCACAAAAGTATACCCCTGCACCCCAATTTTATATTTTCCAAAATGTTGAGTTTTAATTATCTCCCCTTAAAAATTTTAAACACCAACCATATTACTTCATACACATCTTCAGATTTAAGATAATAACTGTGCAACATTACATCAAAATCTGATAAACTATTTAGGAGGACATGGACAGACAAAGTACCCCCTGCCCCTCTTTTTTCATTGAAAATTATATATTTTGACAAGTTATCTCCCCGTTTCTCCATTTAAATTTTGAACAGCATCCTCATTATCTTTTGCATATTAGCAGGTTATATATACCAAAACCGTGTAACATTTCATCAAAATCCAGTGAGTCATTTTAAAAGGACATGCACAAAAAACAAGCTACTCTCTATTTTCATTGAAAAATACACAATTTGATGAATTATCTCATCTTTCAGACATCAAATAGCTGCCATATTACTTCGTGCACATCTGCAGTTTACATTCTACAACTATGTAACATTTCATCAAAATCCAATAAGCCGTTCAGGAGGACATGTGCAGAAAATGCAAACAGACGGACATACAGGGTGAATCCTTTATAACCCCAAACTACTTTTGCCAGGGTAATACGAAATTAATGAATGTCTATTTTTATATAAATATATAAAGCTGTTCAATATATACCATGAGTCTCAACAGGAATGTGTATATGTAGTATTTATATTTCATATGAACAATAAATGGCTACAGGGAGCAAAGCATGATACGACCGAAGCATGTTGACCAATGAAATTTGAACAAGTGTAATTCAAACATGAGTTAAAGTGAATGTGGACACAGTAATTAGATGGACACAATATAGACCTTGACACAGTAATTAGCTAGACACAAACTAGGAAAAATAAAAATTAGCCCTTTTGATCCATAATAGCTCTGGAACCATAAGAGCTATGCAAAATCTGTTGGCCCACGCATGAAAGCTTACATCAAGAGGAATGCAAAGTAAAAGTCCCATTGAAATCCGATGAAAAGAGAATGTTAAGCTAATTTGCACATTTCAATTTTAACCACGTTTGGCAAACGGTAAAGGCTATGCCAAATCTGTTAACATACTACTGAAAGCTTATGTCAAGAGGAATTCAAAGAGACACACCCAACTAAAATCCATTAAATAAAAATTTTACACATTTTGAAAAATTGCAATTTTGGCACTTTTAACCCCTCATTGTTAAAAAACAGTAAGAGCTATGCTAAATTTGTTGATATACTACTGAAAGTTTACAACAAGAGGAATATAAAAGAAAAAGATTCCATCTAAATCCGATGAAAAATATGGAAATCTGCCCATTTGCAGTTTTGGTCCCTGAAAGGAGTTATCAGAAATCTGATGGTTAAGCATCACGATAATTTTTCACCAGGAATTCATTGCAAAAAACTGCATCAAAATTGGACCAAAATAAAAATAAAAATTAAAATTTTGAGATGCCCCATTCATCTGATGAACGGTGTATCCGGCGTGAAATCCATTGACATACATTACAGATAGGAAATTTCCTCATGAGCACACTGAAAGAAACCGAATCAAAATCCGTATTAAATATTCTACAGCTGTTGGCCGAGCGAAGCATGATACGACCGCAGCATGCCGACCAAAGAAATTTGAACAAATGTAATTTAAAAGTGAATAAGGACACATTTAAGAGCTTGAAGGACACAATAGGAGCTTAAAACAGCAATTAGCTGGAAGCAAACTAGGAACATTAACCCTTTTGATCCCTAAAAGCATGGAAATTGTCAGAGTTACGCTAAATCTGTTTGACACTCTTCTTACAGCTTACATCAAGATGAATTTAAAGAGAAAATGTCATAAAAATCCGAATAAAAATAACAAATTAACATATTTCAAAAAATTGCAATTTCGGCCCCTTTGACCCCTAATAGTTCAGAAACTGTAAGAGATACACCACATCTGTTGGTTTATTACAGAAAGCTGACAACAAGAGAAATCTACAGAAAAAATCAAAATTCAAAATTCGATGAAAAATGAAAAAAATTAGATTATCTGCATATTTGCAATTTTGACCCCCTTTGGCCCCTTATTTCTTCAAAAAGAAACAAGTTATGAAAAATCTAATATTTGAGTGCTATGTTTATTTTTCATAAGGAATCAATTAAAACTAGAAAAATGTGAGCAAAGCTCACTTATATCATACCCACCACTCCCCCATTGAATTCCAGCAAAAAAAAATCTAATCAAAGTTTTAAATAGCTGGTGCACAATGGCAATATGTACTGAACATTCTGTGAAAGTTCATTGAATTTCATCAAGTGGTCTAGGAGGAGTTGTCGCCACAAAGTAGGTACCCTATGGCGAATGGCCGAACGAACGGACGGACAGACAGACGGACACCATGATCACTATATACCGCCCGCTAAAGCGGGGGGTATAAAAAACTGCATCAAAAACGGACAAGAAATAAAAATATATAATTTTTGAGAATCACCCTTTTTTGGCCCAATTTATCTCATGAACGGTACATTCGACGTGAAATTCGTTGGCATAGTACTGACTGAAAATTTCCTCAGTAGTCCAATGAAAGAAACCCCATCAAAATCTGATTAATGATAAAAATTCTACTGCCAAATATGAGAAAACACCAAATTTTGCCCTTTTGGTCCTTTTTGAAAAAACTGGAGATGCCACAATGTTAAATCTCCTGTTGTACTAAGGAACATTGTGGTTATTTTTCATAAGGATTGATCAACTTGACCTTTAGTTATTGACCAAAAACAAAAGTGTCTACAGACAACGACGATGACGACAACGACGACAACAGCACCATACCATAATATGACCTCAAATTTTTTTGCGGTCATATAAAAAGTAACCAACAGCTATTCCAGCTTTTCTTTTACGCCAAGGAACATTGTGTTAAAATTTCATACTTGTCATAAGGATTGATCAAGTGGAACTAAAGTTACTGACCAAAAACAAAAGTGTCTACAGACAACAACCACAACGACATGCCTGCACCATACCATTATACGACCTCAATTTTTTTGCTATCGTATAAACATGACTTTGTTCTAATTATACTTCCAGGCTTCCAGCTACATGTATTTGCAAATAGAGAGTCCTAAAACAGAAAGTTACATTAAGCTGGTTGTTAAATCAAGTTTTATTGAAACATTAAAGATAATTTTGGATGAATCAGATATATTTTATATAGTCCACAATGATAATATTTTTTTTAGAGATGAAGTCATTATTTCATTTGTCAAAGTAAAACTTTGTTTGCTTGGTTGCAGAATAATATCCGTAGCTTAAACTGTCTCACTAAAACATGTAATACATATTTGATATAATGATGAAACTAAACTGCAATTTACTAAATTCATTCGTTTTGATGGTCATATTTAATCGGCACACTAGTTTGGATTTATCAGTGTTCAGGTTGTTTGAAGGAAATACATTTCTGAAGGTTATGTTGCATAAGGTATCTGGACAAAAAGTGCATGGTAAATCATCCTCTCTGTAAATGAAAATCCTTAGCTTGTTTCTTCATTGGCTGGAGCATGTTGAGCAGACTGGTGTCCCTTTTACAGCTCGATTTTCTGGGAAAGACTCGTTTATCTGAAAATAAATTTACAACAGAATATACTCATTGAAGTATTTAATATACATGTTTATTATATAGAGGACGGTGAAAGATTGAAAATTCTCAGTGAAATAAAAGTGATAATTAACTGTGAAATTATTTTCCATAATTTCACTCTAGAAAGTGACGTCACAATAGACGTTGCTAAGTAAACGTCTCAGCGGATTAACATGGAAAACGTAGTTCACGAAAAAAAATCTTAAATTAAACCATTAAATATACAAGAAGTGGTCTATATAATAAAAACAATAACTAATCCGAGATTCTGATTATCGAAAATATTCAACTCATGATCGAAAAACACTGTAATTCACTCATGCGCTGCGCGCATTCGTGAATTACTGTGTTGTTCGATCATTCGTTGAATATTTTGCGATAATCAGAATCTCGGATTAGTTATAGTATAATTATCCGGGTAACTTAACTGATACATCTAACAAGTGCAGGGCAAGTAAATGAAGATAATTAGAGTGTATTTATATAGTACATTATGTATTCAGGTAATTCCCATTGCCAGAAAACAAAGTCTTATGGTGGCTTCGAGTTGTTATTACTCCCATTTGGATCGTTGTCTCATTGAAACATTCCCCGTTTCCCTTCTTTTTCTATTTTTAGAGTTACAATACATGTATCTAAAAAAATAGGTTTCTACCTATACCAATTGTTGGTCATAAAGTGTAGCTGCGCATACTTTCCCATTTCAAAAGTTTTGCAATCTTTGTGAAGGTCAGCATATTGTGAAAAGGTGGATTTAATTTAAGAAATCAATAATGTATGATTATCTAATACAGAGTGCTCATATGACCATGGTTCTTTAGATAACTTATTATTCTATTTTGAAGTTATGGTTGGTTTGGTACCAGTTTTTAACAGATAAGGGCAATTGCATAAGTACATGTATAGCTACATGTAGTTGATCATGTTGAAACATTTCAGTTTGGTTTGAAAATAAAATCATAATACATGTTACGGTTCTTTTGTAATATGAATACTTACTTTAAACAAATGTACATTATGAAA
>MJUU01011365.1:13947-37088 GCA_002080025.1 Modiolus philippinarum
AAAGATCTAGGTACGAAGCTGAAGTAGGTGTTTCAGTTGTTTCTTTAATTTCAAGCTCATTTGGATAGATCTGATGTAAATAATCCTTAAATTTTGGATTATTAAGAGAAAGCACATCGTCTATGTAGCGGAAGCTGAAATTAAAGGACTGGGCTAAATGTTTTTGTCTTCTTTGAATAAGCCCTTGTAAAAACTTGGCCTCGTACGAGTAAAGGAAAAGGTCAGCTAAAAGCGGCGCACAGTTTGTTCCCATAGGAATCCCTATTGTCTGTTGGAAAACACGACCTCCAAATTCGATAAAAATATTGTCGATCAAAAATTCTAACATTTTGATTACGTCAGTCTCGGTGTATTTCTTATTTGAATCGGTGTGGTTCTTAACAAAATATGTCTTGTCTTTCCCTATAACTAAATAGGTGTATCTGCGTTCTCCATTTTTTGTGCAGAAACATTGATGTATTAAATCTGCAATTACTGTTTTCAGTTTATTGTGTGGCAGGGTTGTATAAAGTGTAGAAAAGTCAATAGTTTGAATGCTATGGCAATGGGTAAGACTGGTTGAGGAAAGCTGTTCAAGGAGATCTTTTGAATTTTTAAGAATCCACATTTGATTCACACTGTTTGTGGAGTAAGCTTCATTACAGTAATTTTTCAGGCCGTTCTGGCTGCGGTCAACAAAGTAGTGAGGAGCTGTGAAAGAGGTTTAGTGGTGCATCTGGAAGACCCGGCAATGAATCTCTGTTTGTATGGATTCTTATGAAGTTTAGGTACCCAGTAGATGTAAGGGAGTTGATTGTTTTCATCATTTGCTTTTATGCCAAATGATGATAACACTGAAGTGTGATTTTTTACAATCTCATCCCTCGATATTGTAGTAGGGGTGTAAGTAGGGTTTCCAGATGAACTGTCGATACCCATCTCCTTCACAAGACAGTCGAGATAGTGTTTCTTACACACAACCAGTATGTTGTTAGAAGCTTTGTCTGCAGGGACAATGACGTAATTTTCATGGAGGTTGGACAGAGTTCTTTCTACAAGGGGATCTTCAAAAATACTTGGATTTCTGGATTTCATAGCTGTTTTTGGCGCCGGATGCGATTTACAATTAATGACTTTATGTTCCTGATCCAGTCGGACAATGTATTATTTTGAAAGAAATTATTTCGAAACCAATGTGAGAGTTATTGTCCTTTAATCACGGAAATTTTACAATTTGTACGTTTTTAGTCATTTATTTCAAAACTATAAAAGATAAAGGTCAAGTGTAAATTAATAAAATGTTTGCCATGACAAGATCTACCTACCTTTTAATTTTGAAATAAATTCCGAAACCCATGTAAGAGTTAATGACCTTTAATCACGAAAATTTTATAATCTTAACGTATTTTGTCATTTATTTCCGAAACTGTAAATGACAGAAGTTAGAAGTAAATTTATGAAATGTTTGTCATGTCAATATCTACTTAGCCTTGCAATTTCGAGATAAATCCATGTCTCTGTCTGCATTTAGGTTTAAATCTTTGCAACTATGAAGGGCATGGTCGTGAAACTTTGCATACTGTTGTGTCTTGGGTTCTCTCGCATCTTCCAGTAAAATTATGTGACATTAACTATGAAGGGATATGGAGTAAATGCAAATGAGACAAAGTCTCTTCAAATACAGGGAATAATAAGCAATGGAACAACGCTTTTATTGTTATTCTTCATATATTTTCTGTGTGATTGCCTTTCATTTATTTTAGGTCAAAGTTCATATCGCGTTAATTGTACATAATAAAATCATCTTACCTTGCATTGCATGAATCTTGGATGGTAGGTCAGCGTCCATACAAAATTAGATCACTTTGACCTGTATTTTCTATGACCTGTATTTTCTATCACTTTGACATCTTTTTTCTGTATAATTGATTTACATTCAGGTCAACATCCGATTTCAAATCTCAGTAACTATACATGGGAGGACCACTTAACCTTGCGTGTAGATGCATCTGTTGTGTTAGGTGTCCAACCAAAATAACGTCCAACTGACCTATATCGTCAGCTTGATCAACTTACATTCAAGTTTTCTCCAGGTCTCCGTTACTATAGATATTAGGATCATCAGAAGCATACATCTGTAATGGTAGGTCAGCATCCAGTCAAAATTTAGTTATTGTGACAATGTGCCATACAATGAGATCAACTTAGAAATCATTGATTACCCATATTAAAATTTTGCCCAGGGGCTGAAGGTTGCCAGGTGAGCGATACAGGCTCAGGTGAGCCTCTGGTTGCATAAGTCATAAGATTATTCTCTTGAGATTTAAAAATAAAGTGAAAATGTGATATCGTTAATTCTTCACTTAATGATTAAATCTAAAGATTTTAATATTAAACTCAAAAACGGATACCATTTTGCATCCTTCCATATAAATCCATCAAGAAATTATTCAACACCTTCAATTTAATCATATATACTCCGAATACTTTTATCCCTAGACCATATAATAATATTTGATTTGTGAAAACAGTATTTAGGTCAGCAAACACTAATTGATGGTATATCATACAATGTTGTGTCTAATCGTTGCAAATAAAACAAAATACAAGGACCTATTCAGTTGTTGAAATATATGATAAAGCGTAGGATGCATGTCAAAATCTGTATCAGATGCCGTATCAACCCGAGAATCGAATATAATCGAGTGGGCCTCTTGGGCATTTGGCCGTCTTTTTGATATTGGATTCTCGGGTTGATACGGAATCTGATATAGATTTTGTCATGTGTTATTCCCTATGTATCTTTATTCTGATAACCCTTTGCAATACAATCAGGCCTCAAAGTAGACTTTGATTTTAGGTCAGTCCAGTTGGCGATCCTTTTTTAAAATAATGATTGCCAATTGAAAGTTTTGGTCGCCAGTCACAATTTTATGGTGGTCAGTGATCTTTCAAGAGTTTTTTTATCTGTCAAAAATAGCAAGCAAAACGTCCAGTGAGCAAATATCAGGACGAGACCAGATATAAAGATGGAAGGAACAACTTGGACAACAAGTTTTAATTGCAACTTGGAAATTGGTAGTGACAGGAATTTAAGCCATCTCTGCTCTGCTTAGGAAAATATAGCTATATGGATTGATTAATTATAGTTTAACGTCCAGTGAGCAACTTTCAGCTATTTCAGGATTAGAAAAGGCAAAACAAATCAAACAAATTACAAGTAAAAAACGTGGAAGGGAAGATGAGTAACGATCGCCAGAGGAAAAGAAGAGTAATGGGTATGGGCAGGAAATTAAGCATCTTGTATGATTCGAAGATCGAAATCAGCTGACTATACTTCCTTAATAAAGATGCTTTACATTGTTATTTGACATCGACGAAAATATATGAAAGGGTATAAATCAATACTGATAACAGTATAAATATGATTTTTCGGTCGCCAAAACGTAAAAATATGGTAGCCCAAAATGGAACTTAAGTTTTTATTTTTAGTCGCCAATCAGTTTTTTTAGGGATATCAAAATGTATGAAAAATTCCACTCGATTACTCGGATTCAATACTCGAGTATACTCGAGTACTCGGTGATCTTTTGAAACGAAAATTACTGGACTTCAAGATTCTTATCATTCAATGATATATACAACTACAATATTGCTCTTGTGTCATAACAGGAGCACCAATTACTGGTTGTGTACCATTATAGCCAATTAAAGGTTTGATTAAACAACATTCAATAAAAGCGAAATTATACTTTAACAACTTGTTTTTGTTTAGTGACACTCTTGTCTGATTAATCAAATTGTTCAAATTACAGTAATACTTATATAAACATCTAGGGATGACACTGTTTCAATCAAATAAATTATCAGTAAATAATGTTATTTAATCACAAAGTGTACAATTTTTGGCTTTTCAGTTATAAGAAATATTACCAAACAGCCGATTTATTCAAAAGCAATATTGGGTCGGAAATGCGTCTCTAGGTAACAATCTTGCTGCTCAGCTACATGTACCTACATATTTTAGTTAAATCGGTTCCTCATATATATCTTTTTAATTTCAAATGTCGATAAAAGGCAAGCCGATTTTCGTCAAATAAATTATTTTAAAGCAACAAATTTGCTCTAATGTCTACGGAAGGAAAAATCTGCTAAGAATTAATATGTTAAAAGTTTGTTTTATTTACATGTACCAACAGAGTTATTTCTGTCTATGTCTTACACTTGTTACGGCAAAGGGTTCGGTTTACATTGTTTTTCATCATTGCATTTTGGGGGTGAAAAGGTATATTTCTTTTATTTACTTTTTGTTTTTTGAGAAAATGAAATGGAAAATTCAAAGTGTTTCGCTTTTTTCAGATTTTGTTTAAATACAGAGATCGCTTGTAAGAAATTTAACATGATCAAAAAAGTATTTAGGGAGATATTTGCTTTTGATTTCCTTTGATGTTCAATATATGCTAGTTAATAGTGTATATTTAGGGGGCAGTAACAAGTTTATTAAGTCTTGAAGCTACGGAGACAGTCAAATTAACAAAGAGAATGGCAGTCTTAATGCCGAGTATTCGAGTACCAATTAGGTACTCGATATTCGTACCTTCCGAGCGATACTCGAGTATTCGAGTACTCGTTGACATCCCTAGTTTTTTAGTCGCCTAGTGGACAAAATAGAGCCCTGACAATGATATACAGCAATACAATAAAAAAAAATGAAAATAACAACATGATAGAAGACAATAAGACATGCAAACTATCTACAATATATACAAATAGAGAGTGATTGTTAAAAGCCTAGGGAACAGCCAGAGTGGAATTAATGGTACTTATAAATGAATTTATTTTTTAAGAGTGGACATTACCTTTCAAATACATCAGATTTTTGAATTTAAGAATATTTTGGTTATAAGAAGATTTACTGTCAATACAGTTTTTTTTCCTGCCGCTATCAATTTTTTTCATTCAAATATATATAAAAGAACTTGTCTCCAAGATCATTCAAATCACACAAATTTCATTTTCGGTTTTGAAGTTGTACATTATTCCATCTGCCAGTTTCGATCGGAAAGTTTATGATTAAGCATTCTAAATATACACAGTATACATATCTTTTGTTTCTAAAATATCATGATATTTTTCGAATTCAAAATTTTCTTTGAAAATAATATAATTTTTAGCACATGGACTGTTTTCAACATAAGCGTGCCAAGTTTGTTTATATTGATCTTGGGAGACAAATTTCTATTGACAATTTAAGAACGGTTTAAGAAGATATAAGTACATTTTCATAGGCCGAGAACAATAGAAAAAAGAAGGGAAACTGGGAATGTGTCAAAGAGACAACGACCCAAAGGGGAGTAATAACAATTCAAAGCCACCATAAGATCTTCAATGAACGGTGAGAAAACCCAACACCCAAGGGCAGGTCGGAGTCGGCCCCTGAACAAAGAGCAATCAAGTCCAGCGAAATGAACATCATCCTAGGCTCCTATAGACATAAAGTAAACTTAAATAGAAAAAACACAAGACACACAAAGGCTTAATAAATTTCTGACTTAGGACAGGCGCAAACCTGCTGCGGCGGGGTTAAACTAGTTTTATTGGATCCAAACCTTCCCCCTACAGCCAATGTGATAAATAAAAAAACAATCGTAACAACAGTAAAATTCAGTTGGCAACAGGACTGAGTCAATTGTAAAAAATGAAACTGAAAGAACTAAATATACGGACAAAAACATGAAACCACAAGAGACTACTAACAGTTAAATGACATGCCAGCTAACATGCTTTGTGAAATACGACTCAGAATTACAGAAAAAACACACGGAGGAAGAAGTGATTAAAATGTTAGTGTATGATTAACATATTTATTTGTCCAGTTTGGAGGACTTGTTTTTCAACAGACCATCAAAATTCTAATAGGCACAAACTGTGCACCTCTTTTAGCCGATCTGTCTCTCCATTCTAATTAAGCAGAATTCATTGAAGGGCTTCTTCAAAATAAAAACAAAAAAATAGACCAGTCCTTTAATTTCAGCTTCCGTTATATAGATGATATTTTATCACTAAACAACCCTCGCTTTGGTTATTTTGTTCATCTTATTTATCCAAAAGAGCTTGAAATTAAGGATACCGTATATCGGGATTTTTTCGCGTGTGTCTAATTTTCGCTATGTTCGCGGTAGACAATATACGTGAATTTTAGCCTCCGGGTAAATTTAACTGCCCATTCAAATGCATCAGAACGAGTATAAAAACGCGAATTATAAACTAAGCGAATTTTTCACTGGCCTGTTTTACACCAAAATTAAATCGCGAAGAAAAGCCTACGCGAAAATAACCCGATATACGGTACTCCCACATCGGCCTCGTTCCTTGACCTTCATCTTGAAATTGACAACAGAGGTGCATTACAAGCTAGGTTGCACGACAATTGCGATGACTTCACTTTTCCAATAGTCAACTTCCCTTTTCTTGTAGCAACATGCCAAAAGCAGAAGCATATATAGTTTACATCTCACAACTCATTCCCTTCTCAAGGGCTTGCGGTCGTTACAGTGACTTCTTTGATAGAGCCTAGTTGCTTAGAAATAGACTACTTAAGCAAGGGTACGTTACAAAAGTCATCCCTTCAGAAGTTTTATTGCCGACATCACGATCTTGTGGATCGTTATGGGATATGACAACAGATCTTTCCCTACACAACTAAAGTTTTTTTTCCTCTATCGGATTTGACTTTACTACCGGAGTTGACATGTTCAACACGACGGGTTCAACACGACAGAAGATGCTTACTGCACCGGTACACCTGATCTCACCCATGGATTTTATTGGGTCCATGTTGTTCATCTGTATGTGTGTCTTCATTTTCTTTTTTGTCCCGTACTCAAGTGGTGTCCTTGTTTCTTAAGTTTTTCCGATGTTGCCTTTGTCCATGGATTGTTCGTTCTTTGGACTAACGGTTCGGTTCTCAATTACTTTAAGCCATGTCGAACTAACACAATTTTTGTTTCTGCACATGTATGGCATCCAACAATCGTTAAAAATGTTTTTGTACTTAGTTATTTGATAGATTCAAGGCAATCGATTGTAAAATCAGCACCGTCAGTCATACTATGCGAAAGCTTTTAAACTTAACCCGACCGCTAGCTTTTGCTAGTGCCGGTGTCAATTCTTCCTATCGTTATTTACGTTTGTCTTTTGGTTTGTTTTTGTTTTTTGCTTTTTCTGGTGCAGTTCCTTGTAGATTTACTTACCAAACAAGTTCAACTGACAGCTAATCGATAAGTTACTAGTTCTTCCTTTCCTTATTACCTCATACATGACTTTTGTAGCTTTTTCTGAAAGATGTTTTTTGCAAGGTTTAAAAGAGCCTGGTCTTGGAAAATAGAACCCTCAAATAATTAGTGTTTCAATATTTCAACGGTGGCTCCATTATATGTGAAAGCTGATATTGGCAGGTTGTCGGTCTTTGGAAAAATCCTTATCATTGATTTCTCAACATTTACTCTTATTTCCAAAACTGACAATATTGATAGAAAATTTATAAAGTCGAAGTTTAAATATAAGGCTGATTCAGTCATAAACACAGTGTTATCGGCATAAAGTAAGGTAAAGAGTTTAATAAATATACATTATCAAGTTTCAACTCAAATTCTGTTCAGATTGATTCCAAGCGTACGACATTTTTTGGTCATTTTTAAAGAGAGAAAACAAAAACGGAGATAGATTTTCACCGTGGTGGTCTTCCTTTTCACAAACAAAATATTCTTCAAGATAAAGAACAACAATGAAACCGTTGTTCCATTTGCTTAATCTTACCATGCATTTATATATCCCATGTACATTTAATCAATATTCCCTTATTTGTTCATTAATATTACTGTACATTTTAAAATGACACTATACATATTGCCATTGTTATTGATAACAACATTTTATTCCATAAAACATCTCTGATTACAGATTCGAAAGCTTTCTCGAACTATGAAAGAACAGAAATGTTTCTCCTTTTTATCTTAAAAATATCATGAAAAGTTAATTGCAAACATGCTATCTATTTTTGAATAACCTCTTCGGAACCACATTGGCTTTGACTTGAAAGAAAAACTTCATCTGAAAATTTTGTTTATCTTTCACATAAAATTGCCGTAAATTCACATAAAATTGCAGTAAATAATTTAAAGAAACAGCTGACAACAGTAATTTTTTGATAATTTTTGGAATTGTTTTTGCCCCTTTCTCATTGGACATTGTCATCTCCGTGACCGCCTCATTAATTTAGGCTTGAAAAAAGTCCGATCATTTAAAAAGTTCTTTAATAGATATCAGTCCCTTGTGAAACAATTTAAAGTTTGTGTCCGAACTCTGATTCAAGATTCTTTCTTTACTTAGTACTGAATGATTATTTCCTTAACTGTCTACGACCTTTAAATGGCAATTACTGTTGAGTTGCTACCGGACACTACCGCAATGGAAGGGGAGGTTTGGCTAGCCATACAACCGGTTTAACCTACATTTTTTTAATGCCTGTACAAAGTCGGCGATTTTTAATGCCTGTACAAAGTCGGCGATTTCGCATGTGGTTTTCCTCCTAAATTGTCCTTTTGTCTCATGGACTTCGGCTCCTGACCATTCTGTTCGGTAGTTTCGTTATTGCCCACATTAGGGGTTGATTGTATCCCAAATCGATGATTTTAGTACTTTACAAGACTTGAAAATCAGACTGAATAACTTTTTAAAAATTTGTGGTCTTTAGATATTCATTAATTACCAGATCATCTTTACAAGCTTTATTATTTTGTTTTAGACATTTGATACATTTTTAAAGTCCATCAGCTGAAACTTCATAATTAATTATTTCGTTAAAATGTTATTTCGTTTAAACTAAGGGAAAATCCAGAGAAATACATTTCCCGCCAAATTTTTAATGTCATTATATCTCTGTTAAAAGCACACGGACCTATATATTTCTGTATACCTACATTGTTTAAAGCTGATACTAAAGTAATCTTTCATTTCAATCATTTGGCTTCGATTTTGGTCAATATTACATTTTAATTTTTATTATTATTATTCTTTTCTTTTATATATTTTTATCATTTTGACTTCGATTTTGGCCAGTATTATATTTGTTTTTAAAAATATTTATTTTTGCTTTTAGTCTATTAAATTAAAACTAAATATTTTTATCAGGATTCAAAAATTTGTACTATTTTAATTTTTTGTTTTTTTTTACAAATTTTGTTTTCTACTATCGTTGTATATTTAACTTTTGCTACGAATTTTTTAACTGGATTTGTTTGTTTCACTATTTTATGTATTTATCACATGCTAAAATGTATATTGTAGTTGTATTGTAAATATTGTTAAGCGCTTAGAGTAATTGTATATTATATAATGCGCTATACAAATGTTATATGATAATAATAATATAATAATTTATTTTTTACCTGCGTCACCAACGGTGACCGCAGGTCTAGGAGCCGCTCGACTCCGTCCGTCCGTCTGTCCGTCCGTCACGCTTTGGGGGTACCAAGTTTGTGTAATCTGAAACTCAGACACCTTTAATCCCATTCTTTTGAACCTTTGCACAGTTGTTTTGAACACATTGAAAATGTGCACCTCCCCTTTTGGTGAGCTGTGGAAAAAATTATGGAATTTATCCATTATTGAACTTAGTCATTTTTTTCATCAAATTTTAACATTACGGTACTGAGTTTGTGTAATCTGAAACTCTGACACCTTATTTCTGATGCTTTTGAAACTTTGCACAGTTGTTTTGAACACATTGAAAATGTGCACCTTCCCTTGTGGTGAGATTTGGAAAAAAATTGTGGAATTTATCCATTGTTGAACTTAGTCATTTTTTCATCAAATTTTTACATTACGGTACTGAGTTTGTGTAATCTGAAACTCTGAACCTTATACCTGATACTTTTGAAACTTTGCACAGTTGTTTTGAACACATTTAAGATGTGCACCTCACCTTTTGGTGAGATTTGGATAAAAATTGTCGAATTTATTTGTTGAACTTTTTTTCATTTTTCATTAAATTCCTTAAATTTTAACATTACAGTACTGAGTTTGTGTAATCTGAAACTCTGACTCCTTATACCTGGTGCTTTTGAAACTTTACTTAGTTGAAAATGTGCACCTTCCTTTTTGGGAAGATTTGAAAAAAAATGTCGAATTTATGCATTGTTGACCTTATTCATTTTTTAGCATATTTTGACATTACAGTATCTGGTTTGTGTAATCTGAAAGATTGAAATCTCTGACTAAATACCTTTGGCAGTTTTTACTGTTGTTTGAACACATTGGTGATGTGAACCTCCCCTATAGGCCAGTTTTGATGTAAAAATAATGTCAAATTTCTCTATTATTGAACTTGTACTTCATTCTATCATATTATATCATCATGGTACTCAACTTTTTGTCCAGAGACGTTGCAGAGTTTTGAACGCATTGACCATTGGCAGCTATTCTTGAATTTTTGCATTGCTTTCATATATTTTCTCATAAAAATTCAAAGTATGTGTTTATTTGAAACTCAGGTATGGTTTTCACCTTTGCTGAAGTGATATGGACTATTTCCATTTTACGCTTTGTTCAACTTTGTACATTTAGTTTTGTTTTTTTTTCTTCTTTTTTGTCTAATACAGTTATAGGGTTGAACTTAATATAATCTCAATTATACCTTGCATTTGATTGATTGAATATTGTTTAACGTCTACTCAGCAATATTTCAGCTATATCAAGACGAGAACAAGTTTGTTAATAAATAATCACTTTGGGGTATGGAAAGGGCCATGGGACGGGAAATTCTGACTGCCACTGGAAAAGTAGGGTGAAATCGTCAAGGGCGGGCAATTTAGCCTTGTAGCCATTCACCTACAGACCACCCCAAAAGAGCTTGCTACAAGGGTTCTTTAACGTGCAGGAAGCGTGGCGTTCATTCCAACACGTGGACCTGAGTTTACATCCCATCCGAAAGATGGGTTGTGTAATTATCAATCCCGCACAACCACGGAATGGGTCCTATTTCTATATCCCGGGACACTCGGGGTCAGCCTCCATTTAGGAGGGGTCACACCCCGCAAGCCGGAGATACTAGGTCCTATTTCTATATCCCGGGGTTCCCTCGGGGTCCTCTGGTAGGAAGACTCGTACTCCAAGCTCAGAGGATGCTGCGGGCCTATTGATAAGCCGGGACCGCGCACGGCAGCCTTGCATTTGAAGAATTTTTGGTAATAAAGTAAATGAATACTCGTTTGAATTGGTAAACCTATACATGACATTCTGTTAGATTGAAAAAAAAACACTTTCTAAGTTGAACATGGGTGACGGTGACGCAGGTCCAGACATGTAATTGGTCTTGTTACTATTTCATTTAGTCCACAATGCTTAATCAATTAAAATAGGTTTCAAGAAATCCTTGATATTAACAATATCAGGAGTGAGCCTCCTTAAAGACTAGAGTTTGTCTCTTCTGCAGTGTAGAGTCTGTCAAAAGATTCGGATTCTCCTTGCGAGAGATGTATAGCCCTCTTTACATTTTATTTATGGTGAACTTATTCTTGAGAGAATGTCACATATGGATACACTATTATACTTTCAGATTTGGCATTTTATTTTTTTTATATTCTAAATGTTATTCTGTTTAAAGTGCCCACATTTCTTCGTTTAATTATGCCCAATTTTCTTCCAACGGACTCGATGAGTGCGCTGTGGTTCTTTATATTTTGTGATTGACGTCTAAGGGTTTTTTTAGGGCAACGGATGACAGAAATTGTAAGACCGCTTTGCCAATTAATTTTATATTTGTTGACAACCCCGCATCAATGACGAAAAGGATACACGGATGTAGCGTTGATCGAAATTTAGCGATGAATTCGGCTAAAACCGATGCTAGGGGCTGTCTTGAACTTACTGTAAAGAATATTGTGAAGCATTAATGTTTGATAAACAATATTCAACAACATAGAATTTTTACATGTAAGTTAACCACAGCGATCAGACTCCAATCCTCCATTTTAAAAAAAAATACATTACTGTTTACAAAAATCCAATTATGATTTTCCATAACGATTTTCTTCTTTATCCATGTTACTACGCTTCAGCAGCATATCAAATAATTCTAAGAAACATACGATATTTATTCTTATACCTTACTAAAATCATCCGTTGTGTAAGTTTACTCATAAAAAAAGAAATCTGTCTCTTCAGCGGTTCTTGCATTTAAAGGTTGTTTAAATTGTAGCATTGCTCAACATAGAACAATGAATTCCGCTTAAACCGAGTCTAGGGCCGTCTTGAACTTACTATGAGGTGTGACCAGAGCTCATTGTTGAAGGCCTCATCGTGGCTTCAAGATGAAGAACATCAATAAAAGCGTTGTTCCATTACTTGTTTACCATGTACTTGTAGACACTTCATCTCACGTGCATTTACTTCTATATCCTTTCATTGTTTATTTGGACATATTCATTTTCTATTTCACTTAATAAATCTAGTGTATAATATGAAGTGTATTCGAATAGTAAAAAAATTATAATCGTATCAGAATGCTGATACAAAAGTCTCCCAAACGAACTCCCAAATCAGAAATCTGGGCTACAAAGCACTTCCACACAACCTACGCAACCTGTATGTAGAGTTTTATTCAATTCTGAGCACTTTGGATTTTCCACTTTTTTGTTCTGTTTCCATGGCAACGGAAGTTAGTTTGATGTCTTTGACACCAAAAAACCTATTTTCCACACCTAAAGTAACCTTTCTGTAAAGTTTCAACCAATTCTGAATATTTTCATTTTCCCGCCTTTTTTTAAAATTTCCATGGCAACCGGTGCCAATTTGAAGTCCAATTCCCCATGTCCTCAGCAACCTTCCTGTAAAATTTCATTAAATTCTGAGCACTTTCATTTTCCCGCCTTTTTGCCATTTCCATGGCAACGGATGCCAATCTGAAGTCTTGGAGACCAGAAACCAATTCCCCATGTCCTAAGGAACATTCCTGTAAAGTTTCATCCAATTCTGAGTACTTTGATCTTCCCGCCTTTTTTGCTATTTTCATGGGAACCGGTGCCGTTTTGAAAATTCCAAAACCTGTTTGCATGTTTCGGGATAAAGATCCATCTTCATGTGAAGTTTGGTCAAGATCCGACCATTAGTTTCCGAGAACAAGAACAAGAAAAATTAAAAGGACAATTGTTCAGAGAACAATTGCAAGGTCTTTCCCAGTCAATGTTATGTTTTATGTTATGTTTTGTTACGTTACATGTTTAAAATTATCTTGAAGAGACGCACATTGTCTCCAATACATCAGGGTAACCATTTCTAATCGTTTTAAAGATTTTACGACAAAAAGAGAAACAAAAATTTGGCTATGACCTTGACCTATGACCTTGATGACCTTTGACCTTGGGATCAAATTGAAGGTCTATTCTTACTGATTAATTTGATATGTTACATGACCATACTATCTGTAAAGGATAAAAAGTTATACGCAAAAAACCGCATTCTGAAATGCGTCAAGGGCAATAACTCTTCTGGGAGTCATCGGAGAGATTCGGTCCAAATGAATCAAATGTAGCCCTTGACATGGTGAACATTTTTGCTGATATAATTTTTCAGCTATCTATTACGGTTATTGAGTTTATATGCTAACAAGGTCAAAGGTCAAGGTCAAAGGTCACCGATGACCTTCAACCTGGTACTCAAATTGAAGGTCTTTTCATGCTGATCACTTTAAACATATATGTTTACTATATTATCTGTAAGCGTTTAAAAGTTATTCGCAAAAAACAAATTTACGGAAACGCGTCAAGGGCTATAACTCAAAAACGGTTCGTCAAAGAGTTTTTGTTCAATTGAATCAAATGTAGATCTCGATGATAGGAACATTTTTGCCATATAATGTTTTCATAAATTTTTTATCGTTTCCGAGTTATCGCGATAACAAAATTTCAAATAGCCGCCATTTTGAAAATGGCGGACGAAAAAAATTTTTGACCCCAGATTTGTAATCAGGGCCATGAAAGCTACCTGGAAACCAATTTTCATCTAAATCCGACAACTTTGAGAAATTTGCATATTTAGGGGTCAAAAACGCGTAACCGGGGTCGCGAACCAAAAATTTTTTTTTGCATGACAAATCATCCTGAGGATGAGTCCAACATTTTCCCCAACTCAGTTTTTTGATATCGGTTACGGTTTATGAGCTTACCTGCTAACAAGATAAACCGTATTTGGGGAGATAACTCTGTTACTAAAAATAGAATCGGGTTTCAGGGTGACCTGAGTCGAGCTACGCCAGTGCTTGTTAAGTGTACCAAGTTTGGTTATGATTGGTCTAAGCAGTTCGACAACATTGATGGCAGAAGAAGAAAAAGAAGAATAATAATAATAATCAAACGAAATACAATAAGGTCTTTCCACTGTAGTGGGAAAGACCTTAACAAGTAATAACTGTGTTCGCAAGTGAAACACAAAAGTCTCCCAAACGAACTCCCATATCGGATTTCAAGGCATTACGAGAATCCCTCAAAAAAAAAATTGAGCTTGGGTTCCCCTTATAAATTAGTTTATACATATTGCTGGAATCAAATTATTACATGCAGAAGAAAGCACGTTTTTCTTAAAATTATAGGTTTCTTGGAACCAAAACACTATTAACCTTTACATACAATTTCCTACCTTGTTTCAAAAAAATTTGGGCAGGGGTTACCCTTATTACCCAGGTAATACATATAACTGTAAAAAATAAAACAATTAACAATTATCAACAGTAATTACGATTTTCTCAAAATTCTTAGTTTTTTTGGCTAGTTTCCATGGCAACCATAGTTATTTTGAAACGTTCACATCAATTACAATCATTTTAAACCCTCCTCCAAAACAAATTTGGGCAGGGGTTCCCCTTATAATCTAAGTAATACATATTGTTGTAATCATAATACTATTATCAACAAAACTACTATTTTCCCAAAATTTCCATTGTTTAGTATGGTATCTATGGCAACAGAAGTTATTTTGAAATTTCCAATGCTGTGGAACCCTTTCTTACATAACTCCATCTTTCCCAAGAAGTTTCATGGAGCTAGTGTTTATAGTTTTTGAGAGACAATAAAGTATATGATGAAAATCATTCAAAATTTCATTTTCCCATAGGATTACTATAGGACGACCCCACCCTTATTTGTTACCCCCAAAAGTACCCTTAATGGACCCCCTTTGAAAAAATTTTTCTCACTCTACATCTAGATACATGGGGCTAGTATGCTACCAAGTTTGAAAGCTCTAGGTCTTATGGTCTCTGAGATTTTCAATGGACAAGTTCATTGCGACAAGAATAAATAAAGATGGAAGAATAATAACAAGTGATAACTGTGTTCGCAAGCGAAACACAAAAGTCTCCCAAACGAACTCCCATATCGTATTTCAAGGCATTACGAGACTCCCTCAAGAAAAAAAATTTGGGCAGGGGTTCCCCTTATAACCTATGTAATATATATTTCTCAAAATTCCTATTTTTTATCAGAAAACTCAATTTTTCTACAAAAAATATGTTTCTGGTTTTGTTTCCATGGCAAACAAGTGCTCTTTTGTCCATTACACCCAATTTCAGACCCTTTCCAAAAAAAATTCGTGCAGGGGTTCCCCTTATAACCTATGTAATACATATTTCTCAAAATTCCTATTTTTTATCAGAAAACTAAATTCTTCTACAAAAAAATATGTTCCTGGTTTTGTTTCCATGGCAAACAAGTGCTCTTTAGTCCATTACACCTAATTTCAGACCCTTTCCCCCAAAAATTGGACAGGAGTTCCCCTTATATGCTATTTAATACATATTTCTCAAAATTCCTTCTTTTTTATAATAAAACCTGATTTTTCAAAAAAATAAGTTTCTGGTTTTGTTTCCATGACAATCAAATGCTCTTTTGTCCATTAAACCCAATTTCAGACCTCTTTCCAAAGAAAATTTGGGAGGGGTTCCCCTTATAACATATGTGATATGTATTGCTGTAATCAAAATATAATCATTAGCATAAACTACTATTTTCTCAAAATTTCCATTTTTTTGTTTGGTTTCCATGACAACCAAAATTATTTTGAAAGTTCCAATGCTGTAGAACCCTTTCTTACATTGCAAACATCTTTCCTAAGGAGTTTCATGAAGCTAGTATTAAGAGTTTTGAGATGCAGTGAGAAATAGCGTGAAAAATATCCAAAATTTCATTTTCCCATAGGGTTAACATTGCAGACCCCACCCCTTTTTGAGCCCCCCCAAATGTACCCTTAATAAACCCCCTTTGGAAAAATTTTTGTTTTAGGTACAACTAGATATATGGGGCCAACATCCTGCAAAGTTTTAAATTTCTAGGTCAAATAGTCACTGAGATCTGGTTCGGACAAGTTCATCCGGTCGAGAATAAAGAAAGAAAGCGGAATAATAATAATAAGAAACGCAACAAAAACAACAAGTCTCCCAACTTCGTTTGGGAGACTTAATAATAACTAGATTTGCAAGCAATAGCTGATGTCGCCCCTGGCAGCCAATTCGATGCGTCCATCTTGTTCGCAGCGTCAAAATCTACCCAGAAATCAATTTTAGTTGAAATCCTACAACATTGAAATTTTGACGCATTTTGGCGGCCATCTTGAAAACGGCGGCCATTTTGAAAATTTTTTCCATTGCATTTTGTTCGCAGTGTTAAAATCTACCTAAAAATCAATTTTCGTTCAAATCAATTTTCGTTGAAATCGGACAAAGTTGATATTTTTGTAACGTAAAATGGCGGCCACCTTGAAAATGGCGGCCTTTTGATTTTGTTTTCGCATAAATTCTTTCCTCTCATCTTATTGGACATTTATGCAAAATATGAACAAATTCAGTACAATAGTTCCTGAGATATATAATTTTCCATTTTTCAACGTAAAATGGCGGCCATCTTGAAAATGGCGGCCATTTTGAAAATTTTTTCATCGCCATACAAAACTTCACATGGTGGTTCAGGTGTGTCCCAAGTATAAAGTGATTCGGTTCAGGCAAGCTATGAGAAGACTTGTGGACAAAATTATTAGAAGTAAAATAATAATAATAATAATAAAGAAACAATAACAAAGAAACGGAACAATAACAATATGTCTCCCCGACTTCGTCTGGGGCGACATAACTAGATTTGCAATAGCAAGCAATAGCTGATGTCGCCCCTGACAGCCAATTCGATGCTCCCGTCTTGTTCGCAGCGTCAAAATCTACCTAGAATATATTTTCGTTGAAATCGAACAACGTTGAAATTTTGACGTATTTTGGCGGCCATCTTGAAAAATTTTTTTCGGTGCCTGCACTTCTCGCTATGGTGATCCAACTACATGCCAAGTTTCATTTGATTATATGAAACCGTTCTCTCAAAATAGTCCGGACAAAAATAATTGGAAAAACAGTAATAATAATAATAATAATAATAATAATGAAAAATAAGAAGAAACAGAACAATAACAGACGTAGTCGGGGCGACATAATAATAAGAAACGCAACAAAAACAATAAGTCTCCCAACTTCGTTTGGGAGACTTAATAACAAGTGATAACTGTGTTCGCAAGCGAAACACAAAAGTCTCCCAAACGAACTCCCATATCGGATTTCAAGGCATTACGAGACTCCCTCTAGAAAAAAATTTGGGCAGGGGTTCCCCTTATAACCTATGTAATTCATATTTCTCAAAAGTTTTTTTTTTATCAAAAAACTCAATTTTCCAACCGAAGAATACGTTTCTGTTTTTGTTTCTATGGCAAACAAGTGCTCTTTTCTCCATTATACCCTATTTCAGACCCTTTCCAAAGAAAAAAAAAATGGGCAGGGGTTCCCCTTATAAGCTATGTAATACATATTTCTCAAAATTCCTTCTTTTTTATCAGAAAACCTGATTTTTCAAAAAATAAGTTTCTGGTTTAGTTTCCATGGCAACCAAATGCTCTTTTGTCCATTACACCAATTTCAGACCTCTTTCCAAAGAAAATTTGGGCAGGGGTTCCCCTTATAACCTATGCAATACATATTTCTCAAAATTCCCTTTTTAATCAGAAAACTCAATTTTTCTACAAAAAAATATGTTAATGGTTTTGTTTCCGTGACAAACAAGTGCTCATTTGTCCATTTCACCCAATTTCCAGACCCTTTCCAAAAAAAAAAATTGGGCAGGGGTTCACCTTATAAGCTATGTAATACACATTTCTCAAAATTCCTTCTTTTTTGTAAAAAAAAAAACCTGATTTTTCAAAAAAAAATGTATTTTCTGTTTTTGTTTCTATGGCGAACAAGTGCTCTTTTGTCCATTACACCCATTTCAGACTCTTTCCAAAAAAAAATGGACAGGAGTTCCCCTTTTAAGCTATGTAATACATATTTCTCAAAATTCCTTCTTTTTTCCATTTTTTATGTTTTTCTAAAAAAAATGGTTTTGGTTTTGTTTCCATGGCAACCAACTGCTCTTTGGTCCATTTAACCCAATTTCAGACCTCCTTCAAAAACAAATAGGCAGGGGTTCCCCTTATAACATATGTAATATGTATTGCTGTAATCAAAATAGGATCATTAGCAAAAACTACTATTTTCTCAAAATTTCCATTATTTGGTTTGGTTTCCATGACAACCGAAATTATTTTGAAATTTCCAAAATTTTCTTACGTTACAAACATCTTTTCTATGAAGTTTTATGTAGCTAGTATTAAAAGTTTTTGAGATAATGTGAGAAATAAGTTGAAAAATATCAAAAATTTCATTTTCCCATAGGGTTAATATTGGCGACCCCACCCCTTTTTGAGCCCCCAGATGTACCTTAATGAACCCTCTTTGGAAAAATTTTTGTTTTATGCACAACTAGATACATGGGGCCAACCTCCTACAAAGTTTCGAAGTTCTAGGTGTAATGGTCTCTGAGATCTGGTTCGGACAAGTTCATGGAGACGAGAAGAAAGAAAGAAATCGGAATAATAACAAGTAATAACTGTGTCCGCAAAGCGAAACACAAAAGTCGCCCAAACCTCTCATGGATCGCCATCCTAACATTTTTTCATTCTAAAAATATGTTCTACACTTCATACACAACCTTCCCGTCAAATTTCATGAGATTTGGAGAACTTTTAATTTTCCCGCATTTTTTAAGTTTCCATGGCAACGGCGGCCATTTTGAAATTTTTTTACTTCAAAATATGTTCTACCCTTCATACACCACCTTTCTGTCAAATTTCATGCAATTTGGAGCACATTTAATTTTCCCGCCTTTTTTCAGTTTCCATGGCAACGGCGGCCATTTTGAAAATTCTAAGACTGGAATGCACATCTTCGGATGCGGTTCCATCTTCCTATGAAGTTTGGTTAAGATTGAAGATTGGTTAAGATTGGACCAATGGTCTTTGAGAACCAGGTGGGACAAGTTCATGGCGGAAGAAAAAGAGGAATAATAATAATAATAATAATAATAACAACTTCGTTTGGGCGACTTAATAAGAAACGCAACAAAAACAATAAGTCTCCCAACTTCGTTTGGGAGACTTAATAATAAGAATTGAGTAAAAACAATAAGTCTCACCAAACTTTGTTTGGGAGACTAATAAACAATACCGTTAGCTAAAAGGTTTGAAAATTTACACAACACATCGAATATACTTTCAGAATTTATGACCTCGATATGTTCATGAAGAGAGTTTTTGTAGCCATTAGCTATACACCCCGATTTGACTCTGTTAACCTTTTTCATTTTTTTTTATTTTAAAGCTGTACCCTGTCAGTTTAAATTTTTCTAGATCATCGTAATTTCTTTCTACAAAAGAAACACTTCATTATTTTTAAAGTTCTTGAAATACTGAAGTTTGTGTCTTATCCACAATAATAAACATATAAATGTAAAACATTAAAATTTTTAAAACTTGTACGTTTATATTTGTAATTGGACTTTAATCGGACTGAACATTAATATTTGTCACATTAAAAAAATTAACGGGACCCGTAACTAATTGGTTTTTATCAAAAATATCAGGGTTTGTTGAAGCATTGATACATGAATCAGAAATAAGAACAAGGTTGACTATTTGATACTAACCGACATTTTATTTACAATAGGGTTCTCACATACGCTTATTGGTTTCTGATTGAACTACCACTTACAAACCCCTACTAAAAACAATAAGTTTAAAGGTCTTCAAACAAACTTTTTATATTACCTTTATCATTGACTTTCTTCCTTCTTTTATTTACATTATATTTACATTGACTTCAGTATTTTCAATACCTTTATGAAAGAACTATAAGTGTAGAAACGTGTTTTTGTTAGGAGAAATTTTGAGTTCGTTTTGAAACAATAATATTTTGCTAAAAATTATTTAAATCAATAATTCTAGTTTAAGTACATCACAATCTCCAGACACAAGACTATATTTTTAAAACTTAATGCTCAATCACCGTTGAATACTATATATGTAAATTATTTGCAACTTAAATTATGAAAAAGAAAGGAAATGGGGTAAATGTCAAGTAGACAACATCCCGTTTCCAGGTTAAAACCATCTATTAAAAGTTTTCATTCATTGATACGACGAAAATAGAGAAGAAAAACTCGTGTTGAGACCTTGTGTAAACCAGTTTCATGACGGTCGGACAGACTCTTCTTCAAGATTTCGTCAATGTCGTTTGTATAAAACAATTCATGTTAAAACATAATTGATAACTATAAGTCAAGACAAATATATTAGTGAAGATTGAAATAAATAACGATTCTATGGCCCAATGTGATCATTGTACAATTTACCCTCGGTACTCGGAAAAAAACCTTAGATAATGAAGGGTTAAGATACCAAATCTTCACCATTGCAGAGCAAAGATGTTCCAAAAGCTAACAAAACAAGATAACTTGTCAGATGAAAACATCTGAGAAATTCTAATTCCTGTTGCGGATAAATCTTTACATTGGGAAGGTACTCCCTCGAGATATATAATTTTCCATTTTTCAACGTAAAATGGCGGCCATTTTGAAAATTTTTTCATCGCCATACAAAACTTCACATGGTGGTTCAGGTGTGTGCCAAGTATCGGTTCAGGCAAACTATGAGAAGACTTGTGGACAAAATTATTGGAAGTAAAATAATAATATACAATTATGGCCTTTAATTTAGGGTAATATCCATAATTATTTAATCGAGAAAAGGTTATTTTTCCGAGGTCCGTAGGACCGAGGTAAAATTACCTTTTCGAGATTAAATAATTATGAATAATATCCGAAGTCGATTCAAAGCCATAACTGTATTATTATACTGAACTAAAAACTAAAAAAAACCGGTCCATATGACAAATGTCTAAATAAACTAAAACGAAATAATTTAGTAATGGGTGGTGAGTCAGTATTTGCTTACATTATAGGGGCTTCCTCACGGCCTGAAAAGCAACGCATTAGTCAACTATAAAAAAAAGAAATAAATGTAATGTTTTTTTTAATCAGGAGCAAGTCCCAGTGCTTTACGGGCGTCCACAGAAAAAAATCGTTATGGGCTTTTTCCTCAAAACTTTAACTATCGAACTCCGAGCTTTTCATCTGCAGAAAAAGCATACTGCTGTACAAATGTTAAGTACTTATGGTGTTTTTTTTATCTGGGATTATGGTGGTTTTTTTTTTTATCTGGGATTATCGTAATGTCCCTGTCAGTGCTGCAGCCGAACCGATTGGCAGCCATGTTTATTTACATTTACGTTGACGACAAGGGAAATAACTAGTTATTTGTTCGACGTGCTAAAGCGCGCCTTATTCAACAACGGCAGTAGAATACCGAAGGAACAAAGGGGTGAAATTCACAAAAATCGAAGTCCAAAGACAGGGCAAAAACGAGAACACAGAAAACAATGACGTTAGACACAAAAACAATGACGCCAGGCAGACACAAGGACAGAACCAGAAACCACAACATTCAGAACAAAGGCACTCACAGTGTGAACTCCAGTGAAACTGAGAGTGACATCAGGTGCTCCGGAAGGGTAAGCATGTCCTGCTCTGTTAACAGCACCCGTCACACTGTAGGTGATTCAATCCGGGAAAATGTCAAAGTCGGTAGTCAAATCCGGGAAGACGTGAATCTAGCTGAAAATGTCCACTTTCAATGATGCTATGGTGACGGCCATAGAATTTCTTGAGGGATGAAATTAACAAAGGTTGAACAAATCTCTGACTAAGCAGCTTTTGGGACAGTGTTTTTGCTCTGTTCAAAAAATCACTGTACAAACTAGTTACAAATTAGTTATTTTGCCTACGCGCACTTTCCCGAACAGTTATTTTGGCTACGCGCTATTACCTGTAGAAATACCAATATTATTTTTACCATAGTTTCTATACTAAAGTATAATAATAATAATAATAATAATAAAGAAACAATAACAAAGAAACGGAACAATAACAATATGTCTCCCCGACTTCGTCTGGGGCGACATAATTGCAAGCAATAGCTGATGTCGCCCCTGACAGCCAATTCGATGCTCCCATCTTGTTCGCAGCGTCAAAATCTACCTAGAATATATTTTCGTTGAAATCGAACAACGTTGAAATTTTGACGTATTTTGGCGGCCATCTTGGAAATGGCAGCCATTTTGAAAATTTTTTTTCGGTGCCTGCACTTCTCGCTATGGTGATCCAACTACATGCCAAGTTTCATTTGATTATATCAAACCGTTCTCTCAAAATAGTCGGACAAAAATCATTGGAAAACAGTTATAATAATAATAATAATGAAAAATAAGAAGAAACAGAACAATAACAGACGTAGTCGGGGCGACATAATAATAAGAAACGCAACAAAAACAATAAGTCTCCCAACTTCGTTTGGGAGACTTAATAACAAGTGATAACTGTGTTCGCAAGCGAAACACAAAAGTCTCCCAAACAAACTCCCATATCGGATTTCAAGGCGTTACGAGACTCCCTCAAGAAAAAAATTTGGGCAGGGGTTCTCCTTATAACCTATGTAATTCATATTTCTCAAAAGTTTTTTTTATCAAAAACTCAATTTTTCAACCGAAGAATACGTTTCTGTTTTTGTTTCTATGGCAAACAAGTATTCTTTTCTCCATTATACCCTATTTCAGACCCTTTCCAAAAAAAAAAAAAAAAAAAAAAAAA
>MJUU01011365.1:45838-62036 GCA_002080025.1 Modiolus philippinarum
TAAAAGGTTTGAAAATTTACACAACATATCAAAAATACTTTCAGAATTTATGACCTCGATATGTTCATGAAGAGAGTTTTTGTAGCCATTAGCTATACACCCCGATTTGACTCTGTTAACCTTTTTCATTTTTTTTTATTTTAAAGCTGTACCCTGTCAGTTTAAATTCTTCTAGATCATCGTAATTTCTTTCTACAAAAGAAACACACCATTATTTTTAAATTTCTTGAAATACTGAAGTTTGTGTCTTATCCACAATAATAAACATATAAATGTAAATCATTTAAATTTTTAAAACTTGTACGTTTTATATTTGTAATTGGACTTTAATCGGACTGAACATTAATATTTGTCACATTAAAAAAATTAACGGGACCCGTAACTAATTGGTTTTTATCAAAAAGAAAGAACTATAAGTGTAGAAACGTGTTTTTGTTAGGAGAAATTTTGAGTTCGTTTTGAAACAATAATATTTTGCTAAAAATTATTTAAATCAATAATTCTAGTTTAAGTACATCACAATCTCCAGACACAAGACTATATTTTTAAAACTTAATGCTCAATCACCGTTGAATACTATATATGTAAATTATTTGCAACTTAAATTATGAAAAAGAAAGGAAATGGGGTAAATGTCAAGTAGACAACATCCCGTATCCAGGTTAAAACCATCTATTTAAAGTTTTCATCCATTGATACGACGAAAATAGAGAAGAAAAACTCGTGTTGAGACGTTGTGTAAACCAGTTTCATGACGGTCGGACAGACTCTTCTTCAAGATTTCGTCAATGTCGTTTGTATAAAACAATTCATGTTAAAAACATAATTGATAACTATAAGTCAAGACAAATATATTAGTGAAGATTGAAATAAATAACGATTCTATGGCCCAATGTGATCATTGTACAATTTACCCTCGGTACTCGGAAAAAAAACTTAGATAATGAAGGGTTAAGATACCAAATCTTCACCATTGCAGAGCAAAGATTTTCCAAAAGCTAACAAAACAAGATAACTTGTCAGATGAAAACATCTGAGAAATTCTAATTCCTGTTGCGGATAAATCTTTACATTGGGAAGGTACTCCCTCGAAGTAACGGATTGGTACCCTATGCTTTTTTTAAAGGAAATATCACGTTCTCAAATTAATTCAGTTGTTAATGTATTGAATCAAAATTTTTGTATTCAAACATTAAACTGATGCAATACAATTGTTTGATCAAATGCTATGATCTGTTTGGAAAGGACAATGAAGTTATATTCTGAGCAATACTTGCCTCTGTTGATATACCGCTGTTAACGTCTTTTGTGATGATGTCGAATGAAATTTTGAAAGTCAAAGTTAACTTCCAATTTCCGGTTTCGGGTCTTCATTTTCAGATTTCAATTTGGGATCCGAAATTCATTGATTGATTGATTGATTGATGTTTTACGCCAACTTCAGCAATATTTCAGCTATATTGTGGCGAGAACTGTTGAGTATATTGAACGATTTAATAAATAAATGAAATATCAATATAAAACCATATAGCTTTATACAAGTAAAAACAAATGTGTAAAATATTAAAAAACATAATAGAAGAAATTATGGTTGAACAGTAACAATATTAGAAATTAGAAACTTCATGAACTTGTTTAAAATTGATCCATTTAAATCTTACTGAATAAATTGATTGCTTTTAAGAATTGAACGATTTTATCGCCAGCGACATTTGTAAATAGGTCTTTAAGAGAATCAGCAGAATAAAATCACGCCTGATATAGGCAACATCTATACATTCAATTAAAAAATGTTGAATTGTATAATGACAATTGCATGGAATACATTCAGGTCGATCATCACTGTTGAGAAGGTCCGAGATTCAAATAGATACATCCACTACATGCTAAAACTAAAATATCCCAATTCTTTAAAGAGATTTTCCTTCCTCTTTATGTATATTTATGACATAGGAACACATAAATGGATATGGAGTAAATGTACACGGGACAAAATCCATATAAATACATGGTAAAAATAAACAAAAGGAACAACGCTTTCATTGTTGTTCTTCATCTTGAAGTCACCATGCATGAGGCCTTCAACAAAGAGCAAACACTCTTACCTCATATGTGTTTACCGACAATGTGCATTTTTGCTCTTCCATTTCTGCTCTCTTGTCAATTTTTCTTTCTTTCCGTACAAAGTATACGCCATTGTTCTTTTAGAATTGTTTACCCGTTCTTCTTGACTGCCTCGAAAAAGGTGGAGCTAGCGCAACAAATCCAAAGTTGGAATCATTTGTTTATTAGTGAATTTTTAATTTCATGTATTAAATGGAAACACCCAAGTGAAACAATTTTAGGAACACGTTTTCTTGCAAAGTGACTTTGATCCTTTTTCTATTCTACTGCAAAACGCAATAATAATTTTATACCGAATACAGCTTTGCATATGTTCAAAAAATTGAAAATAATTATCATATTTTATTATTGAAGTATATATATAGCTAGACAAAGTATTTCCCTGTTCATATTACTCGGTGTTCAAAAACATATACTAGTATTACAAAGAAATGAAATAAAAAATTATCGATGATATCAGTTTTTGGTCTTATAAGGACAAATTAATAAATAAATTAATTTGTCCTTGTCCTGATTTAGCTGTAATATTGCTAGCTGTGCGTTAAACTTCAGATTATCAAAGCGATTCAAAATAGAAATACAATTACAGGCAAGACAAAATATCTGTATTACTAGCAATGAAAGGTGTCTGAAGAATTCGATATTGCTGAGAAAATTGTGAAGTCACGCGATTCTTTTTCGAAATTAAATATAATGAATATGCGTGAAAATGGTCATAATTTCTCCAAATGACAACCACAGCACATAAACAGCCACAGAGCACCCATCATGTCAATCTTAAGAAAACTTGACACAATAAAATCGTAGGATCAGGGCATTATAAACAGGTCATCAGAACAACATTAAAATAAAATGCTATATTTGAAAGTATGATCATAGTGCATCCATATGTGAAATTCTCTCAAGAACAAGTACATCATAACTCAAATATATACAAGGCTCACACCTTTTGCAAGGGATTTTTTTTATTGATTCAAGACATGTAAGTTCATAAAATTACGAGATAAAAATTGAAAGTTTCAGATACTGAGCAAATATGCCTATTTGCGCATTTGCGTCAATCAGATCTGGTTTCTAAAAAAAATCTAAAGATCTCCTTTAACAGCTATCCTCAAGCAGTCTTGCCCTTCGCCATAGCAACCATCCAAACTTTTGATTTTCTTACTACTGTTAATATTACTCTGCCACACAATAATTTGAAAACAGTAATTTTTGATTTGATACATTAGTGTTTTTGCACTTAAAATGGAGAACGGAGATACACTTATCTAGTAGTAGGAAAGACAAAACATATTTTCAAAATATTCAAAAAATTCAAAAAGACACTTCTAAACAGCATTTAGTGGATAAATTTAACAATACATATAGATATTTGGACGATATTTTGGCTTTAAACAATCCTGAATTTTCTAAATTTGCAATGAAATTTATCCTGCAGAACTTACTTTAAATAAATCAAATAGCAGCAGTGATTCTACTCCTTTTCTTGATCTTGATATATCAATAAATCAAGGAAAGTTAAACACTAAGGTTTATGATAAAAGGGATGATTTCTCCTTCCCTATAGTCAATTTTCCCAATCTCGACGGCGATGTTCCGTTAGCCCCTTCCTACTGGGTCTACATTTCACAACTTGTTCGATATGCACGAGTATGTAGTGATGTTTCTGACTTCAACGAGCGAAATCTTTGTCTCACTGAAAAACTTCTGCACCAAGGGTTTAGATATCATAAATTGATAAAAACATTCTCTAAATTTTATTATAGATACATTGACTTATGAAGAAAATTTGGTTCTACATGTAGGGCTCTTATACATCAGGGCATTTCACATCCAAACTTCTATGGCGATATCATTTACAAAGCGCATAAATTCAAAAATTGTCCTTCCAAACTTATTAACCCGTTGAAGAAACTAATTCATAAAGGATATAAATACAGCATTGTTGTTAAGTCTTTACTTCTGGTTTTTGTTGGCAAAAACATTGATCATCTCCTAAATGCTTTACACCATAACTAAGTTTTAACAATTTTTCATATTGGCAGTATTTGGCATTGCACAATATCATGTTCTTCTTTCATAATTGATGATGTTGTTATACCAAATCTATTTAGAAGTATTTCAATTGAAGTTTCATATGTAAGAAGGCTTGATATCTTAGTCAACGGAAATTATGTCCTTAGCTAGCTGTCAGTAACTGCGAACATTTGTCCGGACAGTACCTGTGTGTATTGTTTTCATGTTTTATGTAATTCATTGAAAGGGTACTCGTCTTGATAAGTTGGACTTTTTTCTAGTTTGATTTTTACTGTGAGTCTTTTTGTGTATTTATTTTTTAGCCATTCACCACACATAGGGGGAGGGTTTGGATCCAAGAAAACGAGTTTAACCCCACCGCAATTTATGCGCCTGTCCCAAGTCATGAATATGTTGGTGACTGGCTTGTCCATGTCTTCTTATGAAATTTTAGTTTCTTGATATTTGGGTTATTGGGTGTGGTTTGTTCCATTGATTTATTCACTTTTTTACCTTTTTGGGGCCATTTAGGGCTTGCTATATGGTGTGAGGTTCCTCACTGTGTTGAAGACCGTACGGTGACCCCTAGATGCTTTGTTTTGTGTCGTTTTAACCTGGATATGGGATGTCTCTCCTTGACATTTACCCCATTTTCTTTCTTTTTCATATTTGTAAAGAACAAAACTGAGCCAAACGATAAGCACACTGAGAATGACGTAATCAAAATATTGGAAATTTTGACAGACAATATTTTGGCGAATGTGGAGGCCGCATTTTTTCGAAAGAAAATCGGGATTCCCATGTGAACTAACTGTGCGCCACTTTTAGCAAATCTCTTCCTCTTCTCGTATATTCTAAAGTTTTAACAAGGGCTAACACAGAAAAAAAAAACATTGAAAACACAATCCACCATCTGCACTGAAGAAACATAAGTTATCGAAATGCGTATATGCAGAAACAAAATTTACAGTAACTTTGGTATATTATTATTTAGACCGGTCTTTTAATATCAGCTACCGCTACAAAGACGATGCACTTTCTCTAAATAATCCAAAATTCAAGGAATATTTACACCAGGTATATCCCAATGAGATTGAAATTAAAGAGACTACTCATACACCTACTTCAGATTTTGATATAGATTGACGAAAACGGACGTTTGAAATATAAGCTTCATGACCAACTCAATGATTTTTATCTTCCAAATTGTGAAATTTCCCTTTCTAAGCAGCAATATACCTGCCACTCCCTCTGGTCTATGGAGTGTACATTTCACAGTTGATTCGATACTGTCGAGCATGTAGTTAATACAGTGATTTTTTATAGAGCAAAAACACTGTCCCAAAAGCTGCTAAGTCGGGGATTTCTTCAGCCTTTGCTACTTTCATCCCTTCTGAAATTTTATGATATCATTGAAAAATATGACGTGTCTGTGTCCCACATGAAAACAGACATTTTCAGCTAGATTTCACGTCTTCACGGATTTGACCTAACCGATTCTGACTCAACCCTGGGTTGACACACTGATAGTGTGACGGGTGCCGCTAGAGCAGCCATACATGTACATGCTTACCCTTCCAGGGCACCTGATATCACTCCCGGTTTTCATGGGAGTTCACACTATTAGTGCCTTTGTTCTTGATGTTGTCTTTTTATTTCCGTGCATTGTTGCTTGTTTTTGTCTTTTTTTCTCTGTTGCCGTTCTGGTATGTCTTTGAAATTTATTTTTGTGATCGTCACTTCCCTTGTTCTTTTGTTTCATATATATGTAACTTTGTCTCTTAGTATAACAATATAATGACCCTATGATGGTCGACAAATAACATATTGCATACCATAACTGCATGAATTGGAAAATTAACAATGAATGGATATGGAGCAAGATTTTACAAATACATGGATAGCTTATTTTGACGGAATCTTTGAAGGAAATTAATTTATTTTGTTGGTAGTTGTTTGCCTATCAATACGTGTCCTAATCAATAAAATGTCATTGAAATAAAATATAAAAAAAAACACATTTGTTGAAAGTGCAGATTTTGAATAACATTTCATTATTTCATCATTTTGTAAAAATTTCTTAATTTCATACTTAGATGCAATGAACGTCTTCCTTTTGTTATTTTGACAAGACTAATTTGACTGTAAAATTATCTGACACTAACAGGATTGTTGATTTGAATTTGAAAATATTTATTTGTCACAATATTTGCATAATTGAGCAAGAGAACGAAGTAAGATGCATGACAAACAGCGAGTTCATGGTCAAAGTTGATTGATTTCCCAACTGATGTAAACAAATTCTTCTTTATGATATATTCACAACTAGTGACAATCGGGATGACAAAAATACAGCATTTAATTTTCCCTTCCTTATATGTTATAATTATCTTTACATAAAGATAATAAAGAACTCCTAGTGTTATCTTACAGGCCCTATGTTTTCAAATTCATTTATCCTTTCATTCGATACTGCAAATGTAGTAACTTTTAATTGTCACAAATATTATTCACCTTTGACTTTTGATACCGAAGTCACATTATTTTTTTTAATCGGAAATCAAATTTAAATTTGGTCCTAAAGCATTGTTCTAAATCAAAAATTCAGCTCGACTGCTTGTCTCATGCAAAATTTTATTTCGTCTACAATGGTAAAAAAATCGAATATACATACAGGGTCACGGATTTATTGATGATTGACCCGCACATTGGTTTGATCCAGGGGCTATATTTACAGAGCTGACCGAATGCGTACTAAGGTGGTGGACAAGTGGAAAACCATGTCTTTGCGCGGCAACAATTGTAGACAAGCAATGTAGAAACGACTCACTAAAAAATGTTTAAAGAACCCTTCTGTATTTCTCGACATAAGACCAGCTTCTCGGGGATTTGAAGGCAAAATTTCCTGTCCATATCATTTCCGCCCATTTCCAAGGCGATGAAAATGTGTTGCCCCATTTGATTTTTCCGCCTTTATAACTTTTTCTTACAAATGTTTGTATTGATAAACTTGTTCTGGTCATGGTACAGCTGGAATACTTCTCACTGGACGTTTAACTTTAATTAATTATGATTATTGTGATGTGGTACTTTTCAGATTGTCTTAGAAACCAGTAAAGATACTGAGGGTGGATTAGATCGATTTAGGTGTTGTTGGAGGTTTCAAACTGTGAAATTGGAATAACAAGCTTTCCATCAACATTTCAAGGCATTAGCCAATACAGTTTGCAGTAGATTCTGGAAATTTAAAGAACAAATATTTTGAATGACACTTTGTTTTTATGCCTTTTTGACTTTCCGGTATTTTTCAGCGGGTTTTCCATCGGAAAAATCAAGTTATTAAAATGTTGAAATGGCGGGCGGGCGGGCGGCTGCCAAATAGGTACATAATTTGTCCGGAGCACATCTCCTACAGTTTTCCAGGTAGAAGGTTTATATTTTGCAAATCATTCGTACATATATCAAAGGTATGCATGTAACATCGATTTTGATTTCTGATTATTTATGCCATAATTACCAGTGGTTGAACTTAGTCATTTTTATGTCAAATATCAGCCTTAAGGGTACCCCTTTTGTCCAGAGCAAATCTCCTACAGTTTTCAAGGTAGAAGGTTTATATTTTGCAGATCATTCGTACATATATCAAAGGTGTGCATGTCATTTTGATTTTGATTTCTGATTATTTATGATATAATTACCAGTTGTTGAATTTAGTCTTTTTATGTCGAATATCAGCTAATAGGGTACCTCTTTTGTCCGGAGCATATCTCCTACAGTTTTCGAGGTAAAAGGTTTATATTTTGCAGATCATTTGTACATATAACCATAACTAGATGTTGTTGGAAACGACAGCTATCCCCGCACTCCCTGTTTGACACAGAAAACAGTTGTTATACACCCTTGGCATATTTTTTTCATTATTTTTTAAATCTACCTATTGATCGTCATTATTGTTACTAAAAGAATTCTAGGATATATGGTTGCTAAGTAGAATTCCAAAAATAAGTGGTCTTTGAGACTTTCAGGAAATTTACCAAGATTGGAATCAATATTTTTGAAATCCAGTTGATGAAAATGTTTTTCCTAAACTAAATAAACAATTTAAATATGGTTGCTAGTTGAATTCCAAAAAATAAGTGGTCTTTGAGACTTTCAAGAAATTTACCAAAACTGGAATCAAAATTTTTGAAATCCAATTATGAAAATGTTCGTCCTAAACTACACATACATTTTAAGTATGTTTGCTAAGAAGAATTCCCAAAAATAAGTGGTCTTTGAGACTTTCAGGAAATTTACCAAAATTGGAATCAAATATTTTTGAAATCCAATTTATAAAAATGTTCGTCTTAAGCTACACAAACATTTTAAGTATGGTTGCTAGGTAGAATTCCAAAAAATAAGTGATCTTTGAGACTTTCAGGAAATTTACAAAAATTGGAATCAAATATTTTTGAAATCCAATTGATGAAAATGTTCGTCCTAAACTACACAAACATTTTAAATACGGATGATAGGTAGAATTCCAAAAAAATAAGTGGTCATTGAGACTTTCAGGAAATTTACCAAAATTGGAACCGCCTTTCAGAATCCTAAGTTATCAGAATTTTGTTTTTTACCAAACACTTGTCAGAATATAAGATAATATGCCAAAAATTAAAAAAATATATGTGTCTTTGACATTTTCAGGAAATTTACCAAAGTTGGAACCGGAACCAAAATTCCAAAAGCTTATTGCAAATCTATAGACTATATGCAACAATTCTGCATAAAGATTTGATCCCTAAATCCAAAAATATAGGAGGAGTTTGTGTCACATGCCACATGTGTCTAATCCACATCTTTGGGTCTTTGTTTAAATTTACATCATGGGGCCTCTTGTTCACACCAAGACCAATATCAAAAATCCGAGAGCTTATTGCGCATCTACAGACTATATGCAACAATTCTATAACAAAATTAAATCCCTAAATCCATAAATGTAGGAGGAGTTTGTGTCACATGCCACATGTGTAAAAATTGACATCATGGGGCCTCTTGTTTGCACCAAGACCAATATCGAAAATCCGAAAGCTTATTGCGCATCTGCAGACTATATGCAACAATTCTACAACAAAATTAAATCCCTAAATCCAAAAATGTAGGAGGAGTTTGAGTCAGACGGACGGACGGAGGGTCTAACATTATCCCCGAACTTTCTTCGAGTGTGCATGTAACTTTGATTTTGATTTCTAATAATTTATGCCATAATTACCAGTTGTTGAACTTAGTCTTTTTTATGTCAAATATCAGCCTATAGGGTTACCCTTTTGTCCGGAGCAAATCTCCTACACTTTTTGAGGTAGAACGTTTATATTTTGCAGATCATTTGTACATATATCAAAGGTGTCTGTTTAATTTTTGATAATGTATGGCAAAATCATCAGTTGTTGAACTAAGTCATTTTTATGTCAAACATCAGGCTATAGGGTACCCATTTGTCCGGAGCAAATCTCCTACAGTTTTCAAGGTAGAAGGTTTATATTTTGCATATAATTTGTAAATATATCAAAGGTGTGCATGTCACTTTGATTTTGATTTCTAATAATTCATGTCAAAATTACCAGTTGTTAAACTTAGTCATTTTATGTAAAATATTTGCCTATAGGGCACCCCATTTGTCCGGAGCAAATCTACAGTTTTTGAGATAGGAGATTTATATTTTGCAGATCATTTGTACATATATCAAAGGTGTGCATTTCTCTTTGATTTTGATTTTTGATAATTTATGCCAAAATCATCAGTTGTTGAACTTAGTCATTACCATCTATGTCAAATATCTGCCAGCAGGGTACCCCATTTGTCCAGAGCAGGATGTAGCCTTCAACAGTTTTTATATAAACTTTAAAAAAATGACACTTTAAAAGAATGCTTAACATTGCAGATTGCAAAAAAGTGTACATTTCAGATATTCAGGATTGACCTCTGGGTACATTTGTAAGATATACTGTCCATGTAATAGAAAACCTGGTTTGCTGTCACATTGACAGCTTTCCTCTTGTTTACCAATTTCTACGTTTAGCCTTTTATTAATTCACAGGGTATGTTGACTCATATTCAATTTTCTTTTAACTAGAATTCAATATCTAGATGGTAGATATATCGCATGATTCAAATTTACTTGTGAATGATTAGTGGTAAAAAACTCTGAAAGTATTTTATAATTCACTCGGCACCTGAATCGGTTTTCATTTTCCAGTATGCCATCCACTGTCCATGTAATAGAAAACCCGGTTTGCTGTCACATTGACAGCTTTCCTCTTGTTTACCAATTTCTACGTTTGGCCTTTTATTAAACCACAGGGTATGTTGACTCATATTCAATTTTCTTTTAACTAGAATTCAATATCTAGATGGTAGATCTATCGCATGATTCAAATTTACTTGTGAATGATTAGTGGTAAAAAAACTCTGATAGTATTTTATAATTCACTCGGCACCTGAATCGGTTTTCATTTTCCAGTATGCCATCCACGGCGTTTTCAGTAAAGTCAATCCCCAGGATCACTGCATACTCTCAGATTTTGGCGTGAATCTGCCAATTTCGATGTTATGGTGTTTGATATTTGTTCATATGACTCTTGTACCTAATAAATAAAAAAAATACCGAATATACTTTGAATTTAGTTTCTGCTTATGTGGTAACATTTAAAAAGCATCAATTAACGTTTTTTTTTTTGTTCTTAATTTTCTATTACAGTACATCGATGCTGTTGACACAATTACAAAAGCAAGATAACAGATAAAACCTACAATGGCCGGGAACTACAGTCACAAACAACCTGCATTGAAAAACAATAATGAAGACAAGAGACAAACACAAACAAGTGATAACTGTGTTCTCAAGCGAAACACAAACGTCTAAAAAACGAACTCCCATATCAGATTTCAAGGCATTAGGAGACTCCCTCAAGAAAATAAAATGGGCAGGGGTTCCCCCTTATAAATTTGTTTATATATATTGCTGAAATAAAATTATTATAGCAGAAGAAAACAAGTTTTTCTTAAAATTTTAGGTTTGTTGCTTGGTTTCCATGGCAACCAAATGCACTAATAACCTTTAAATCCAATTTCATACCTTGGTTCAAAAAAAGAAGAAAAATTGGTCAGGGGTTCCCCTTATTACCTAATTAAGCTGTAATAAAAATACAATTCAGAATTATCAACAGTAATTACAATTTTCTCAAAATTCTAAGTTTTTTATTTAGTTTCTATGGCAACCATAGTTATTTTGCAGTTTCCCATCCATTACAATCATTGTAAACCCCTCCCCCCCACAAAAAAATGGACAGGGGTTCCCCTTAAAATCTAAGTAATACATATTGCTGTAATCAAAATACTAATATCAACAAAAACTACTATTTTCCCAAAATTTTCATTTTTTTGCATGTTTTCCATGGCAACGGTAGTTATTTTGAAATTTCAAATGCTGTTTAATCCTTCTTTACATGACCCTCATCTTCCCATGATGTTTCATGAAGATAGTGTTTCTAGTTTTTGAGAAACAGTGAAGAATATGAAAATCATTCAAAATTTCATTTTCCCATAGGGTTACTATAGGACGATCCCACCCCTTTTTGATACATAAAAAGTACCCTTAAAGTACCCCCCCCCCCCTTTGCAAAATTTTAATGATTGCATATCTAGATACGTAGGGCTAATATGCTACCAAGTTTGAAACTTGAAGGTACAATGGTCTCTGAGATCTGCTTCGGACAACTGTATCTGTCGAGAAGAAAGATGGAATAATAATAATAGATTTGCAATTGCAAGCAATAGCTGATGTCGCCCCTGGCAGCTAATTCGATGCTTCCATCTTGTTCGCAGCGTCAAAATCTACCCAGAAATCAATTGTTGTTGAAATCCGACAACGTTGAAATTTTGACGTATTTTGGCGGCCATCTTGAAAATGGCGGCAATTTTGAAAAATTTTTCCATTGCATCTTGTTAGCAGTATCAAAATCTGCCTGGAAATCAATTTTTGTTGAATTCGGACAAAGTTGATATTTTTTTACGGACAAATGGCAGCCATCTTGAAAATGGCGGCCATTTTGATTTTTTTTCTCATAAATTCTTTCCTCTCATCTTATTGAACATTTATGCAAAATATGAACAAATTCTGTAAAACAGTTATAATTTTCCATTTTTCAACGTAAAATGGCGGCCATCTTGGAAATGGTGGCCATTTTGAAAATTTTTTCATCGTCATGCAAAACGTCACATGGTGGTTCAGGTGTGTGCAAAGTATCAAGTGATTCCGGTCAAGCAAACAATGAGAAGACCTTCAAAGTTGGTAAATTGTTACGTAAAATGGCGGCCATTTTGATATGTTTTTGGCATAATTTTTTTCCTCTCATCTTATTGGACAGTTATGCAAAATATGAACAAATTCTGTAAAACGGTTCCTGAGATATACAATTTTCCATCTTGGAAATGGCGGCCATTTTGAAAATTTTTTGATCGTCATGCAAAACTTCACATGGTGGTTCAGGTGTGTGCCAAGTATCAAGTGATTCGGTTCAGGCAAACTATGAGAAGACCTGTGGACAAAATTATTGGAAGTAAAATAATAATAATAATAATAAAGAAACGGAACAATAACAATATGTCTCCCCGACTTCGTCTGGGGCGACATAAATACAAAAACAATAAGTCTCCAAACTTCGTTTGGGAGACTTAATAACGGTTGGAACTCGGGATAGCCGGATACAGGCACTAGCGAAAGCCAATTTACTATTAGAGGAAAAATGACAAGAAATTAATTTTCTGCTTGTACCAAGAGTAATGCTGTATTTAATTTATAGGTTGTTATGAGCAATATTCCTTGTGCAGCATTGATTTTAATGCTCATCTTCTGTATTACTAATCGTGTGTATTCCAGTGAAGGTATTCTCCAAGTGAAAGGACATAATTATTCCTAGTACACATGTTCTTGATGGTTTTGTAATAGATGTCGTTATACTCGGTCTATACGATCATCGACAAATAGTTATCTTCCTAGATTCTAAAATTAATGATTTATTTCAAGAGAGAAAAATATAATTGTGTTGCATTAATTTCTTTTTGATAATCCGGTATGTTAATTCTCAGTATAATAAATTCAGAGCCTGGCTTTTCATTTACTACTGCGATTACCTCATCGGCTGGTAGCATTTTAGTTCCCAGGTGAAATTATAACTTTCCTGTAGTTTAATGTACTTTGATTTTGTTTCCTTTTCTACATTTACCATCATCTTGTAATCTGGTAAATTTTAAATCCTCAATGAAATTGCCAGCTCAAGGTAGTCGACGAGGATGTGTTTATCTATCATTAAATTACAATCTCTTTATAAAATACTTCTAATTTCTGAATTTAAATAACATTCAGGTCTTATATGGTATTATAAATATTAAAATTAAGAAAGCAATTCTTGGCAAAGGATGTAGTTCTTTCTATTTATTTCAAAGGGAGGTGACTTGACGTTCAGAATATTGTAATACTATTTTTTTTTTCATAACTTCTTAATATTGAAAAAAAAAATGGAAGCTGATTTTTATTTTCAAAAATTTTTATATGAGTGGAATGTGTAATGAATCTTCATAATTTGTATTGTCAGTAATGTTTTGAGAAATTGATTCTTCTGTACTACAAGTTGACACCTAACACATGCCTATGGTATTTATTCTTCATTTAACTGTATATACAATGCATTGAAGGCGATTTAGCTATCAAGGGCTATTATGCCGATTAGTTTTTTTTTAAATTTAATCTACATAGCATTTAGCTCATGTTATTTTTCGGAATAGAACATCAAACTCTCAGGAAAAAGGTTTTTCTGTCAATTCTTGACAGAAAATCTTACTCTGATTTTTTTTCTTGGACTATATTACATATACAATGATTATATGTCACACTGAAAATTTAAAGAAAATTACATTCGATGAAATTCAACCTCGGTATACTTCTTTAATTCGAAGGATCTGACTTGACATATCTTACTTTATGAAGTACTGAAAACTAAAATTTCAGATTCATGTTTAGATTTTTTATTTTGCTTACGGTCTTCAACATATATAGATTTTATCTGCACTGAAGAGACAAAAGATGTCGAAATGGTCATATGCAGAAATTAAATTTACAGTAACTTCGGTATTTAGTTATTTGTTACCAATTTGTCGATGCCTATACTGAGCTCTGTCCTAAGCTGATTTTGGCTTTCCATGTATATTCTCTATCAGTTTTTAAACACCTTTGCGTTTATGGTCTTCCACATATTAGAGATGTTTCACATCTTGACGAACGAGAACCTAGACGTACGGGGACAAGTTATTGCACAAAAATTAAAAAAGCGAAAGTAAATTTAAAAATGTAAACACTTCCAATTATAATGATGTTATGTTTCTTTAACTAAAAAATTATATAGGCAAAGTAGTTGAAAAATCTTAATTCTGAGCCATATTTCCTTCGTAAATCGCCACGTCTCGTTTCGTCGCTTTCGTGTGTACGTATGACTTACGAAAGAGACGAACGAAAGACATTCGAGTTGTCCTTCTTAAATTTAAAAATAAATCAGTCATGCATTACTCATTATGTCATTTGTAAAATAAATGTGAAGAAGTAACAGTCCGAAGTACAAAGTTCAAGAAATAAAATTTAATTTGTGTTTCATTCAGTACTTGAACCATATGGTAATATCTATTAATATATTTTGATTGAGCAAAGAAAAAAAACAACGCGGGGGTGGGTCTTCATAAATAAGACATATGAATTTCTCTCATTTCATTGTAAGAGATCTATTAAGCATTTTCAATTAATATTTAACAATGCTAATTTTGTCAGTTTGATGAACAAATACAATCAGGTCATGTTGAGACTTCCTCTTTAACTATAGACTGTTTATCTATAATAAAGTTTATTAAGTGCTTTTTCTTATATTTTTACAGTGTTTGTCATATCCATTTCAAATTTGACGGTGTCAAATCTGATATATAAAGAATAATATGGTATTATATGGACCTCATCTATTTCATTGTTTAGACCTACTCGCTGATCCTTCTTATATCTTTTACTTTATTTATTTTTTTTTGTGGGGAGGGGGGTTTACCCCTACAGTAAAGCATGACATATGGTTTACTCGTTCTAGAACATAACTTGTATCTTGAATGGCGAATGATTTCAGGCTTTTCCATCTTCAATTCTAACATTCATTTATCACCGCTTTTTATAATACACGTGACTTTGCAAACAAAGGAGTTAAATTTTATCGTCGATGGACATTATAGCGAAGTGGGTGGACATTTTAGCGAAAAAACGCGGACGTTTTAGAGACAAAAAATATAGACATTTTATCGAAACTTTGAAAGGACATTAAAGCGAAATTTGAAAAAATAGATGGACATTTTAGCGACAGATATACTGTAAATGCCTCCTCCATTATCCGTTCTCCGTGCTTTGCATGTTGCTCCCTGCTGGGGAGGTGGAAAAAAGATTTTGATCCGGATTATTTTTTATACGTTTATTTAAATGATGCCCATTTCAAAATGAATCACTAGTTCAACAGATAAATAAAATTTAAGAATAAAAAATACAATAAACCCAAAACACAATGTTTTTGTCTGGTACTTGAAAACAAGACCTCTAAAAATGATCCCTCGGGCTTTCTTCATTAGGGTACTTTTGAAACAAGCTCTTTATGAATTCCAATAGCTATGTTTAGAGAAGCACACATTAAATCGTCTACAAAACTCTTTCCAGCCTCTGTATGATACATTTATTTTTAACTACATGTATATTTTTAATATAATAAAGATCACACATATCTATTAATTTTAGTATTATATTGAATTATGATTCGCTAAATTGTCCATCAATATTTTACAGGTAACTTAATTTTAATTCGCTAAAATGTACACATTTCTCTCGCTAAAATGTCCCCCCGCCCCCCCGATCAAAATTATTTTCAGTAAAATGTCCTTCGCCCAAATTTTATGGGTGTTGTCTGTTTGCTTGTTATTACATTCTGTTTTCGGGGGGGGGGGGGGG
>MJUU01011365.1:62356-74394 GCA_002080025.1 Modiolus philippinarum
ATTTTTTATTCTTTTTCACGTCAAAGCTTAAAAAGCATTGATGAAACTAACTATTTCAAACGTCTTACTGATTTAAAGAGTTATCTCCCTTAACCCAGGTCTACTACCTTAAATTGGCCACTTTTAAGTTGAAAAGACAATATCAAGACTTTTATTTCAAATAAAAGCTATTGGTATATCCCCTTTGTAGAATAATGATATTTACGTTAGAAAACAAAAACGAAAACAAACAAACGCTAAACCAAATTCTGCAAAAAAGTAAAATAACAGAAAAAAATAAGTAAATAAAAAAAAAAAAAACGCCGTCCGAGATCCACTAAAAAGATAGCCTATGTTGATTTGCTTATCTCCGCTTCATACATTTTAGTTTCTAGAAATGAATAATTCTTCTTGTTTTATTCTTGCCTTTTTCCCTATGCACGGAATTACTCGTTATCGACAGGTCAATGATATTTCAGTGTATAGCGAACTGGTATGTAATAGTATCGTACAGGAAAGTTATTTGTTGATGGTACTTTAAAGTGCAGAGAGAAACAAATAGATTATTATTATAAAAGTAGCCTTGCTTTACCATGCGCCGTTAAAGTATCATATCAGATAGCGAGTAAAGAAATCAGTTTTGGCGTTTACGATGCGATTTGCCCATTTCAATCTTCATTTTTGTAATACTTATTAGACAGGATTTTGCTATGTTGATCTTCTTAGTTTCCCAATAGTTGAAAACATTTTACCCGACACACCGACTTTTGGCTAGCTACCAGTACAAGGGTGCACTCGATCGGTTAAAGACTTTACAAGATTTTTATTTCTATGTGTATAATGTCTAATATAACATGTGTATAAGGTGATGATGATTATTTAATAAGCTTGACAAACACATGCATTTACTCGCCGTCTTAGAAATAATCTATAAATAATATTGAAAATGAATAACATAACATCTTCAGCTAATGATCCCCTTCGTGTCACTTAGGTTGTGGTTCGTCATGAAAGGTTTCTTTCGTCGGGTTACGTCGAGTTTCGTCAGAATGTGAAATATCTCTATTAAGATTTTATCTGCACTGAAGAGACATAAGTTGTTGATGTTGCCATATGCAGAAATTAATTTTACGGTAACTTTGGTATTTAGTTATCCATGACATAAAATGCCACAAAATGGTGTGCGTTTCAAGCTATAATAATACTGTATTGTTCTGTTCTAGTAAAGTAAAGTTTTGAAGTTCTATGGTTACCGTAGTAAAGTTAAGTTTTGTCTACGAATAGCTTAAATCTGTGGTATTCGTATGAATTTGTTATTATAGATACTTACAATTCATTGGTACTGAGAACGCCATTTGTATCATTTAGATGTCTCCTAACCACTGATACTATCAGTAATTCCTTAATCAAATTTCTTTATTTTTAAATTTACAATAATTAATTCCAAACGCTTTGTTAAAAATACATAAGTCTGTCTGGCATTTGACGTAGTAAACAGTTTTTTTTTCCACAAATTTACATTAATTTAGGATTTAAATAGTTATTAAGATTAGTTGTACGTCAGGTGTTAATAGTGATTGTCGACAATAACGAGAAACTTTAATCTCTTTATTTGTAGCTTTTAAATAGACAACTCTTGTTATTGTGACATGTGTTAGGCATAAAGTACAGGAAGGGGGAATTTGAAACGAATTTGGTACACGCCATGGGAAGAATAATGCTATCCGTTTTCTTATGATTATATTCGAGTTTTTATTTATTATTCACAAGTTAACGTTAAATAAGGATTCTGAAATTTAGTACTATTACGGGTCTCCAAAAAAAAGATTTGGGTAAACATATATATAAATAAATTTCCAAATAAAAACGGAAGCAACAATCAAAACAAATCTACTAAACAGAGATGCATAGCTCTTCCTACTTCAGATTATATCACCTTTGCCACATAACCCAAAAATCCAGTCGTTATATTTTGTTTCACCGCATCACTCCATTAACGCCTTAATGCATTAGCTATTTAAACGCGTCAGCATCACCTTGCATCATGGGAAATTCCACGAAAATATATGTAAAAAATGAACGTTGATTGCTGACGTTAGAAAACAATTTCTCTTGCTTCCATTTCAGCAACGTGCAGTTGTGACCAATCCTAGTATTGTGACTAAATCTAGTAGTCCGACTTTTGTGTATTAGTTCCCTACAATCACTACTTTTTGCACGAAAATGGATCGATTCTCAAATTTCAAGCCGTTTGTTTATATGTTTACAATTGTTTATAACTGGAGTTGCACCTGCCCATTCTCGGATAAGAGAATAAATTCAAACGCCCCCTTTTTCCACTCCTTGTGGGGCTGATGCGACCAAACGATCATAGGGAATTCAGGCCCTCGAAAGTAGAGATAATCGGATACTGAGAGGGACTTGACTAGACGGGTTACGCTGCCACACCATTTCCTCCATACATCCTGACGTATTTCAAACTGTGAAACCATATTCATCGGCCATTTTGAGAGGAACCTCTCCTTCTGGTGTGGCAGAGGTGCTATCTGAAGCAGGAAGAGTTATGCATCTCATTTCGGAGATTGCTACCAAAACTCAAAGATCCAGAATGCATGGCAGTTTAAGGATCACCTACACACAGGGAACGAACATAATACAAAAGCCACAAAAATATAAAAAGCACTAGCATCGTTAAAATATGAGTGTTATCAGGTGTTCTGGGACGGTTAGCATCACCTGCTTCACATGTGGCGCCCTATCAGTCCGGTGTTATGTAAAATTCGGTATGTTTCAATCTGCAGTGATAACGCGGGATCTTTCAAAATATGTCCATCTTTATTTGTGATAAAGACACATTATAACGACCCGTCAGACCGTGATGACATTAAAACCTTTTGAATAGCAATAACATAACCCTGATAAAGTACCTATTGGGAGAGTAATTTCGATCTGTTGATGAAATCGAGGTACACATTACATGCACGACAGTAGCGAATGAGCTGTGAAATTTAGATTCAATATACTAGAGAATTGGATATATAACAACTCAAAATTGAAAAGTTTGCAATTGCAAATTCAAAATCACGTTTTTACAGTAAGTTTGTTTTTTTAAGTGTCTCGAGTTGTCAGTATAAAGGTAAAGGTCAAGATAGACGCCGATTTTGTTGTATTAGTGTATTCTTTAATTTGCAGTTCATTTGGGTAGATAAGATGGAGATATTCCTTAAATCAATGATTGTTTGTAGATAGAAAACTAAATACCGAACTTAATGTGAATTTAGTTTCTGCATATGCGCATTTCCACAACTAATGTCTCTTCAGTACAGATAAAATCTAAACGTTTAGAAGACAATAACTTGGCACAACAAAATTGCAAAAAATAGAAATCTGAACTTTCGTCTGAATACTTCTTTTATCTCTCAATCACCCTTCGCTTTAGTTCGGATTACAATTAAATATTCTCGAAGTTATTGAAATCTAGATCAAAAAGCAGCTTGAATAAGATTTTATGGTGAATTGCACTACCAGTGCTAGGGATGTTAACAAGTTAAGCTTTTTTAAAAAGCTTCCCGGTTTATAGCCATCAATACATTTATTGGGCATATATATATGTAACAAAGAATAGATAAAAATACCAGAGAATGCTGATCGGATCAGATTCTGACCTTTTAAAACACAGTTTGACGGATTTTTAAAGCTACCATGGTCACCGTGAATAAAGAAACGATTGCCTTTCCCTATACCAGTCGACTCCAATATAGCTAGTTTGGGTATTTGTCGTCCCTTACTTGTCCACGGTTGTATTTCGCAAACTGATTACATTGAAGGCAATGACAATGTAAACATATATGAGGCAATCAGTTCATAGTTAAATTCAAGTTTTTCCAATGTCTCCTCGAATGGTTTATATCGATGTGCAAATCAGCGGGATTACGGGGACGACGCACATAATTTAGCACAAGTATGACACGTGAACTTCTGACCAATGAGCAAGCTTTGTTTTCGTTTCTGCAGACATGCTTGCAGCAAACCATTCTAGTACCCGATTTCCATGGAAACCGGGAATAATGAAGATTCAATCATAGCAACTAAGTTTCCGGATATAAATGTATAAGTTAAATATAGAAAATGTATTTTTTCAGTGATTCAGTTAATACAAAAGTAGATGTTAACTGTTCCCTTGACTTTATAATAAAACAACTCTTCTACACGTTCTCTCAGTTTCTTTCTTCAAATTTTATCAATTATATTCTGTCACATTTATTAATTGTGAAAAATCAAGGCAAGTTCAATTTAATTTTTTTAACGATTACATCTCAAAAAAGCAGATCATTCACCGAAGAATTTTATTAGCCTAAATAACTTCCTTTTCAATTTCCTAACAAAAAAATCATTATTTGAATATTTTACTTTCAAATTGAGGAATGAATGTGATGAAGTTCTAAAATATGGATGCCTCCAATATCTAGCATGATAAAAATACAAAACAAATCATAAAACGCACTAAAAGTGCGAAAGCCGAGTTGCGAATATATGTTATTTTCATAAGTACGTCATCGGATTTGCAAATAGTTGCACATAAGCATATGAATTCTTTTATTTCCATCAGAGGCTTATAATTGAACTTTCGCAAGATGCTTGACTTCGTCGTAACTTGGCTAAAAATCTGGCAGGGGTTATAATCTAGGTGATACATTTTGCTGATAGCTGCATGAAGTAAAAACATTCTAAGTCCCTTGCCAAACATTCCAAGTCCCTTGCCAAAACAACTTTGGGGAAGGGCTCCCCTTAAGATCTATCTTTCAAATATTGCTGAAATCGTGAAGTATGTATCAGAAAACGTTTTTTTTTTCTAAACATTTTAGTTTTCTAGTTTGGTTTCTATGGCAACCAAAAACTCAACTATCCATTACACCTCATTTAAGAACACCTCTCAAAAAAAATTGGGCAGGGGTTTCCCTAATAATCCATAATGATACATGTTGCTGAAATCGAAGCCCCCTTTCAAAATATGAAAAGAAAAAATAAAAATAGTAATGGTGCATTACATGATACCCCGCCACGTTTCACAAAATTTCTAAGTTAAAAGGGGCATAACTCCAGAACTATGCGTACCGCTGAACCCAAAATTATACTTGGCCTGTGTTTTGTGGTAAACTATTTACATACCAAGTTTGAAGACAGTATGTTATTTCATTCACATGACACAAGTTATGATTACAAACCCTAAAATTTGCAGAATTTCAGTTTCAAGGGGCATTACTCCAGAACCCCTTGAACCTCTGAAACCAAAATCGAACTTCACATGAGTTTTGTAGTAAACAACTTGCATAATAAGTTTGAAGACCTTGCGTTATTCATACACAAGGTATTAGTCGGAAACCCTAAAATTCGCAAAATTTAAAAGTTTCAATGGGCATAACTCCAGAATCCTTTGGATCTCTGAACCAAAATTGAACTTGACCTGAGTTATGTAGTAAACAAATTCCATACCAAGTTTGAAGACCTTCTGTTATTTCGTTCACAAGTTATCAGTCGGAAACCTTCGTGGGACAGACGGACGGACGGAGAGACGGACAGACAGACGGACGGACGGACACACGACTGAGGGTATCACATAATACCTCGCCACTTCGTGTGGCAGGGTATAAAAATTGGCAAGGGTATAATCTAGTTTATACATATTACTGATATTCTAAAGAAATGTATGAAGCAGAATTTTTTTTTCAAAGATTCAGTGTTCTGGTTTTGTTTCCTTGGTAACTGGAAGCTCAACTATCCATTTAAACCCATTAGACCACCATTCAAAAAAAAAAATTGGGCAGGGGTTCTCTTTATATTCAGGTAATTACTATTGCTAATATCGAAACATTCCAAGTCCCTCTTTCATAAAAAAAAATTGGCAGGGGTTCCCCTTATAATCTAATCAATAATGTGTCAAAAATATGTAGCAGAATACTTTTCTTTTCCAAAGAATCAGTATTCTGGATTAGTTTCCAATGCAACTGAAAGCTCCACTATCCATTACAACCCATTTCAGACCACCATTAAAAAAAAATGGGCAGAGGTTCCCCTTATAATTAAGGTAATACGTATTGCTGAAATTAGTAATTTACAAATAATCAGAATACACAAATGTATTTTTTTCATCTAAGATTTTCTTTTAACTGGACATTGCAAAAAGACTTTTAATAATTATTTAATACTTCTTCAGATTAAATTAATCACCTTTGAAAATGATGAATCATCCAGGAACCACTCAATTACGTTTTCGGTTAATGGACTCCAAATAACTAAATACCGAAGTTACTATCAATTTAATTTCTGCATATGCGCATTTCGAAAACTTATGTCTCATTGGTGCAGATAAATTCTAAACGTTTGGAAGTCCATAAACTCAAAGATAAGTGAAAAGTGATAGAGAACAAATAACAAAATGTTTTGGTTTGATATGCATTGATGAGACATAAGTTGTCTAAATGCGCATATATGCAAAACATAAAATAACAGTTACTTCGGTATTTTGTTATTTATTTACAGTAAGTATAGCTTAATTTGTACTAGTCAACCCGCTGCCAAAGAACTTACGGGAGTCTCTTTTTCAAGCGTTCTTTCTCATCGTCCTTGTGGACTAAATGTCTGGATGGTAATGAATATCTGTTGACGAAGTCCTCGTATTAAACACGGACTGAATGTTTATTTCATTTGTTATCCAAATTAATGCAGCTTTCAGGTGAATTGTAACAAAGTAAAGATGAAAATGTGATTTTCCCATAGGATCCAATGTAAAACCTAAACTCCGCGCTGGCGGCCATGTTTTCGTCAGATCAGAAGGAAATGAGCAATGATTGTACATCATTCCTGTAAAGTTTGGTTGAATTTGCTTCTGTTGTTTCAGAACAGAAGATGAAAATGTGATTTTTCCCATAGGGTCTAATGTTAAACCTAAGTTCAGCGCTGACGGCCATGTTTTTTGTCAAATCAGAACAAAATTAGCAATCATTGTAAAGAACCTTCCATACATCATTCCTGTAAAGTTTGGTTGAATTTGCTTCAGTTGTTTCAGAGCAGAAGATGATAATGTGATTTTCCCATTGGGTCCAATGTTAAACCATGTTCCGTGCTGGCGGCCATGTTTTTTGTCGGATCGTAACGAAATGAGCAATCATTGTTAAGGACCTTTAATACATCATTCCTGTAAAGTTTGGTTGAATTTGCTTCAGTGGTTTCAGAGCAGAAGATGAAAATGTGATTTTTCAATAGGGTCCAATGTTAAACCTAAGTTCCGCTGGCGGCCAGGTTTTTTGTCGGATCGGAACAAAATGAGCAATTATTGTAAAAGACCTTCCATGCATCATTCCTGCAAAGTTTGATTGAATTTCCTACATCTGTTTCAGAGCAGAAGATGAAAATGTGATTTTCCCATAGGGTCCAATGTTAAACCATGTTCTTAATGGCGGCGGCCATGTTATTTGTCGGATCGGAACAAAATGAGCAATCATTCTTAAGGACCTTGAGTACATCGTTCCTGTAAAGTTTGGTTGAATTTGCTTCGGTGGTTTCAGAGCAGAAGATGAAAATGTGATTTTTTCCATAGGATCCAATGTAAAACCCAAATTCTGCGCTGGCGGCCATGTTTTTCGTCAGATCAGAAGGAAATGAGCAATCATTGTTAAGGACCTTTAGTACATCATTCCTGTAAAGTTTGGTTGAATTTGCTTCAGTGGTTTTAGAGCAGAAGATGAAAACGTGATTTTTCCCATAGGGTCCAATGTTAAACCTAAGTTCCACGCTGGTGGCCATGTTTTTTGTCGGATCGGAAAAAAATGAGCAATCATTGTAAAGTACCTTTCATACATCATTCCTGTAAAGTTTTGTTGAATTTGCTACGGCTGTTTCAGAGCAGAAGTAATTTCCCCATAGGGTCCAATGTCAAATCATGTTCCGTGCTGGCGGCCATGTTGTTTGTCGGATCAAAACCAAATGAGCAATCATTGTTAAGGACCTTAAGTACATCATTCCTGTATAGTTTAATTGAATTTGTTTCAGTGGTTTCAGAGCAGAAGATCAAAATGTGATTTTTCCCATAGGTTCCAATGTTAAACCCAAGTTCCACGCTGGCGGCCATGTTTTTTGTCGGATCGGAACGAAATGAGCAATCATTGTAAAGGATCTTCCATACATCATTCCTGTAAAGTTTGGTTGAATTTGCTTTAGTTGTTTCAGAGGAGAAGATGAAAATGTGAATTTCCCATAGGGCTAATGTTAAACTATCTTCCATGCTGGCAGCCATGTTTTTATCAGATCAGAACGAAATGAGCAATCTTTGTTCAGGACCTTTAGTACATCATTCCTGTAAAGTTCAGTTGAATTTGCTTCAGCGGTTTCAGAGGATAAGAAGAAAATGTGAATTTTTCCATAGGGTCCAATGTTAAACCTATGTTCCGCGCTGGCGGCCATGTTTTTTGTCGATCGGAACGAAATGAGCAATCATTGTTAAAGACCTTGAGTACATCATTCCTGTAAAGTTTTTTTTGAATTTGCTTCAGTGGTTCCAGAGCAGAAGATGAAAATGTGATTTTTCCCATAGGATCCAATGTAAAACCTAAATTCTGCGCTGGCGGCCACGTTTTTCGTCAGATCAGAAGGAAGTGAGCAATCATTGTTAAGGACCTTTAGTACATCATTCCTGTAAAGTTTGGTTGAATTTGCTTCTGTAGTTTCAGAGCAGATGAAAATGTGATTTTTCCCATAGGGTCCAATGTTAAACCTAAGTTCAGCGCTAACGGCCATGTTTTTTTTTCGAATTGGAACAAAATGAGCAATCATTGTAAAGGACCTCCAATACATCATTCCTGTAAAGATTGGTTGAATTTGCTCCAGCTGTTTCAGAGCAGAAGATGAAAATGTGATTTTCCCCTAGGGTCCAATGTTAAACCATGTTCCGTGCTGGCGGTCATGTTTTTTGTCGGATCAAAGCGAAATGAGCAATCATTGTTAAGGACCTTTAGTACATCATTCCTGTAAAGTTTAATTGAATTTGTTTCAATGGTTTCAGAGGAGAAGATGAAAATGTGATTTTTCCCATAGGGTCCAATGTTCAACCTAGGTTCCACGCTGGCGGCCATGTTTTTTGTTGGATCGGAACGAAATGAACAATCTTTGTAAAGGACCTTCCATACATCATTCCTGTAAAGTTTGGTTGAATTTGCTTCAGTTGTTTCAGAGGAGAAGATGAAAATGTGAATTTCCCACAGGGGTAATGTTTACCCATCTTCCATGCTGGCAGCCATGTTTTTATCAGATCAGAACGAAATGAGCAATCTTTGTTCAGGACCTTTAGTACATCATTCCTGTATAGTTCAGTTGAATTTGCTTCAGTGGTTTCAGAGAAGAAGAAAATGTGAATTTTTCCATAGGGTCCAATGTTAAACCTAAGTACCGAACTGGCGGCCATGTTTTTTGTCGGATCGGAACAAAATGAGCAATCATTGTAAAGGACCTTCCATACATCATTCCTGTAAAGTTTGGTTGAATTTGCTTCTGTGGTTTCAGAGCAGAACATGAAAATGTGATTTTTACATAGGGTCCAATGTTAAACCTAAGTTCAGCGCTGACGGCCATGGTTTTTGTCGAATCGGAACGAATTGAGCAATCATTGTAAAGGATACATCATTCCTGTAAAGTTTGGTTGAATGTGCTTCAGCTGTTTCAGAGCAGAAGATGTAAATGTGATTTTATGTTAAACCATGTTCCGTGCTGGCGGCCATGTTTTTTGTGGGATCGTAACGAAATGAGCAATCATTGTTAAGGACCTTTAGTACATCATTCCTGTAAACTTTGGTTGAATTTGCTTCAGTGGTTTCAGAGTAGAAGATGAAAATGTGATTTTTCCCATAGGGTTCAATGTCAAACCTAAGTTCCGCGCTGGCGGCCATGTTTTTTGTCGGATCGGAACAAAATGAGGGATCATTGTAAAAGACCTTCCATACATCATTCCTGTAAAGTTTGGTTGAGTTTGCTTCAGCTGTTTCAGAACAGAAGATGAAAATGTGATTTTCCCAAAGGGTCCAATGTTTAACCATGTTCCGTGCTGGCGGCCATGTTTTTTGTCGGATCAAAGCGAAATAAGCAATCATTGTTAAGGACCTTTAGTACATCATTCCTGTAAAGTTTAATTGAATTTGTTTCAATGGTTTCAGAGCAGAAGATGAAAATGTGATTTTTCCCATGGGGTCCAATGTTAAACCTAAGTTCCGCGCTGGCGGCCATGTTTTTGTCGGATCGGAACGAAATGAGCAATCTTTGTAAAGGACCTTCCATACATCATTCCTGTAAAGTTTTTTTTTAATTTGCTTCAGTTGTTTCAGAGGAGAAAATGAAAATGTGAATTTCCCATAGGGCTAATGTTAAACTATCTTCTATGCTGGCAGCATGTTTTTTATTTGATCAGAACGAAATGAGCAATCTTTGTTCAGGACCTTTAGTACATCATTCCTGTAAAAGTTCAGTTGAATTTGCTTCAGCGGTTTCAGAGAAGAAGAAGAAAATGTGAATTTTTCCATAGGGTCCAATGTAAAACCTAAGTTCTGCGCTGCCGGCCATGTTTTTTATCTGATCGGAAAGAAATTAACAATCTTTGCAAAATACCTTCCATACATCCTTCCTGTAAAGTTTGGTTGAATTTGCTTCAGTGGTTTCAGAGGAGAAGATGAAAATGTGAATTTCCCATAGTGCTAATGTTAAACTATGTTCCGTGCTGGCGGCCATGTTTTTTGTCGGATCAGAACGAAATGAGCTATCTTTGTTAAGGACCTTTAGTACATCATTCCCGTTAAGTTTGGTTGCATTTGCTTCTGTGATTTCAGAGGATAAGAAGAAAATGTGAATTGTTCCATAGGGTCCAATGTTAAACCATGTTCCGTGCTGGCGGCCATGTTATTTGTCAGATCGCAACAAAATGAGCAATTATTGTTAAGGACCTTGAGTACATCATTCCTGTAAAGTTTGGTTGAATTTGCTTCAGTGGTTTCAGAGCAGACGATGAAATTGTGATTTTTCCCATAGGATCCAATGTAAAACACAAATTCTGCGTTAGCGGCCATGTTTTTCGTCAGATCAGAAGGACATGATCAAACATTGTTAAGGACCTTTAGTACATCATTCCTGTAAAGTTTGGTTGAATTTGCTTCAGTGCTTTCAGAGAAGATGAAAATGTGATTTTTCCCACAGGGTCCAATGTTAAACCTAAGTTCCGCACTGGCGGCCATGTTTTTTGTCGGATTGGAACAAAATGAGCAATCATTGTTTAGGACCTTCCACACATCATTCCTGTAAAGTTTGGTTAAATTTGCTTCTTTGGTTTCAGAGCAGAAGATGAAAATGTGATTTTTCCCATAGGGTTCAATGTTAAACCTAAGTTCAGCGCTGACGGCCATGGTTTTTGTCGAATCGGAACGAAATGAGTAACCATTGTAAAGAACCTTCCATACATCATTCCTGTAAAGTTTGGTTGAATTTGCTTCAGCTGTTTCAGAGCAGAAGATGTAAATGTGATTTTCCCATACGGTCCAATGTTAAACCATGTTCCGTGCTGGCGGCCATGTTTTCTGTCGGATCATAACGAAATGAGCAATCAATGTTAAGGACCTTTAGTACATTATTCCTGTAAAGTTTGGTTGAATTTGCTTCAGTGGTTTCAGAGCAGAAGATGAAAATGTGATTTTTCCCCATAGGGTTCAATGTCAAACCTAAGTTCCACGCTGGCGGCCATGTTTTTTTGTCGGATCGGAACAAAATGAAGAATCTTTGTAAAGGACCTTCCATACATCATTCCTGTAAAATATGTTTGAATTTGCTTCAGTTGTTTCAGAGGAGAAAATGAAAATGTGAATTTCCCATAGGGCTAATGTTAAAGTATCTTCTATGCTGGAAGCATGTTTTTTTCCAGATCAGAACAAAATGAGCAATCTTTGTTCAGGACCTTTAGTACATCATTCCTGTAAAGTTCAGTTGAATTTGCTTCAGCGGTTTCAGAGGAGAAGAAGAAAATGTGAATT
>MJUU01011365.1:77765-93926 GCA_002080025.1 Modiolus philippinarum
GCTAATGTTAAACTATCTTCTATGCTGGTAGCATGTTTTTTATCAGACCAGAACGAAATGAGCAATCTTTGTTCAGGACCTTTAGTACATCATTCCTGTAAAGTTCAGTTGAATTTGCTTCAGCGGTTTCAGAGGAGAAGAAGAAAATGTGAATTTTTCCATAGGGTCCAATGTAAAACCTAAGTTCTGCACTGGCGGCCATCTTTTTTATCGGATCGGAAAGAAATGAGCAATCTTTGCAAAACACCTTCCATACATCCTTCCCGTAATGTTTGGTTGAATTTGCTTCAGTGGTTTCAGAGGAGAAGATGAAAATGTGAATTTCCCATAGGGCCAATGTTAAGCTATGTTCCGTGCTGGCGGCCATGTTTTTATCGGATCAGAACGAAATGAGATATCTTTGTTAAGGACCTTTCGTACATCATTCCTGTAAAGTTTGGTTGCATTTGCTTCAGTGATTTCAGAGGATAAGAAGAAAATGTCAATTTTTCCATAGGGTCCAATGTTAAACCATTCTCCGTGCTGGCGTCCCATAGGGTCCAATGTTAAACCATGTTCCGTGCTGGCGGCCATGTTTTTTGCCGGACCGGAACAAAATGAGCAATCATTGTTAAGAACCTTTAGTACATAATTCCTGTAAGGTTTGGTTGAATTTGCTTCAGTGGTTTTAGAGCAGAAGATGAAAATGTGATTTTTCCCATAGGGTCCAATGTTAAACCTAAGTTCCGCGCTGGCGGCCATGTTTTTTGTCGGATCGGAACGAAATGAGCAATCTTTGTAAAGGACCTTCTATACATCATTCCTGTAAAGTTTGGTTGAATTTGATTCAGCTAGTTCAGAGCAGAAGATGAAAATGTGATTTTCCCATAGGGTCCAATGTTAAAACATGTTCCGTGCTGGCGGTCATGTTTTTTGTCGGATCGGATTGAAATGAGCAATTATTTTTAAAGACTTTTAGTACATCATTCCTGTAAAGTTTGGTTGAATTTGCTTCAGTGGTTTCAGAGTAGAAGATCAAAATGTGATTTTTCCCATAGGGTTCAATGTTAAACCTAAGTTCCGCGCTGGCGGCCATGTTTTTTGTCGGATCGGAACAAAATGGGCAATCTTTGTAAAGGACCTTCCATATATTATTGCTGTAAAGTTTGGTTGAATTTGCTTCAGTAGTTTAAGAGGAGAAGATAAAAATTTGAAACGTTTAACTGACGGACGACGGACGCAAAGTGATGGCAATAGCTCACACTGACCCTTTGGGTCAGGTGAGCTAAAAATATGATTGAATGCATGGTTACTTCTTCCACAGAAATGATATCAATTTCTTCCACTTTGCATCATGAGCTTTTTTTTAAATATTTTATCTATTTCTTGTAAATATCAGTTACTTGCTAAATAAATTTATATGTTATTTAGTCGTCCCATCACAAAAGGACAGAATGGAATTAGCTGCTTTCAGCTTGTTAATGAATATTAAAACACTGTTTATATTTTATATCTAAACTCAATGATATTAAAATATCGCTAAAATGTGGTTAAATATATCCTCAGAATTATAAAGCATTTACATGAAAATCGAGAAATTTACAAGACTAATTGGATTTATCTGAACAAAGCCTTGTATGTTGAAGTATGACCTATCAACCATTTGACAACAGATTACAGAATCAATCTAGTAACAGGGTGACAAGGTTATAATTGTCATAAAGCCTATTATGTGCCAAGACAGTTGCAAATATTGCGAAAAATAAGATTAACGCATTGATGGTAAATTTACGCATTATATTTTATTAGGTTGTTATTTGTTATGCATATGAAAGACTCTTTACAACACTGTGTACAATTGTATGTTGTCATCATGAATTGAAAGACTGGATATTTATTCTCTTTCCCGTCATATTTTATGGCTTTATAAACTCGCAAGGATTTAATATACACATATAATACAAAAGACAAAATATTGTTCCGTCTAGACAGTGATGGTAATGTGTTTCAATTATACATTAAGAATATTATATTGGATAAACTTTAATTCGACAGATATTTTGTTGGAATATTCTTGAATTTGACAGAAATATTTGAAAATGCTCTTAATTTCCCCTTTTAATGAACGAAATTGGAGAATCTTGAGATATCCACGTAAGCTTAGGTGAAGTTAATGACAAAATTACCGAACAGAAATTTAAAATCCAAAAAAGACAAAGAAGGTGAAAGCCATCGGTAAATTGTCAACCGCAGTTGTCCCGACTTGGTACAGGCATTTGGAAAGAAATTGTGGGTCAGTTAAATGAATGTTTTATGGTGTACCACATCTCCCCTGCTATTGCGGTAGCGTGCGAGAGCAACGCAACAGCAATACGGGACATTTGATATCGTAACTCCTGTAATTGAAGGCAAAACGATCGCCTTACTCACCAGTTAGAAGGAATGACTGGATTCCTAATGTATTTATATAAATATACCTTCCTAAAAAACAAAACTAAACTAAAATTGAGGTGTACTTAAAATTTTCCCTACATAACAATTCTTTAACTAAATTTATAATTTTCCCTGTGTAACAATTCTTTGACGAAATTGAAATTTGACGAAGACTAATTAACCTATAACGCTACAATTCATTAAATATAAATCACACTTAGTTCAACAGTGTTAATTAATAAGTGATTGCCTCTCAATGTAATGATATTTTGATTTTTTCATATATTAACAAAACTTTTTCCGTTGCGAGAACACAACTCAAAAATTCAGTATTGCTATTGAAAGCTAGTTGACACTAGACAGTGAAGACTCATCACAGTACTAAGTAAAAATGGATGTTGAATCACATTTCTGACCAAACTTCAAAATTTTCCACAAGGGACTGATATATATTAGAGGCATTTAAAAGTAATGATACCGAATTTGTTGAAAGCTTTGACCAATAAGTCGGTCAAAGAGATAACTATGCCAATTGAGAAAGCCTACATAAAAAATTGGACTTCGATATAGCTCAAACAGAGGAATCATATTCGGGTGGCGTTATTCGACATCTAGCAATGAAGTCCGCTCGAACCGGTGCTAAGGGTCGTCCTGAATTTACTGTGAATTATGAGAAAAGCTCATTGTTATAGATCCTCATGGTTACTTCAGGTTAGACTCTACTAAATGACCAATCAGCTGCTGGCATAGTCAAAAATAGTACTTATATAAACAAAGCCATGCTACTTTCGCTTTGGATATAACTGTCAATATTGATAATATCTGAGTTCTTAAACGCTCTTGTGATCATGAAACACTTCCGGATTGACAAGCATTTTGAATCAGCCAGCCTCATTGCATGGGAAAAATACTGAAGCCTCATCAATGATGACACGTATGCCTAAGGATATGAAAGGGAAAATTGGTCATTTGAATACTCCAGTTAAATGAGGCGATAGAAATTTCTTATTAGACTTTAAAGTTGGGTCATCGTTTGGATATGTTACTTGGCAGATGTGCCACTTTGAGAAAATCATATCGCCACACAAAGTGAACTTCAGGTAATTATGAAAATTCGCAAAACGTTATAATGGCCGCCTATGGAAAATATTTAGTGGAGTCTGACCTTAAGCCGAAAATTGAGGGGAAATAAAATTTTTGCCAGTAAGTGACTTTTTATGTTTGAATTTGTGAAATATGTCTAGGTTACAGAAAATAAAGGTATATTTTGCACCTAAGATCAACTGGTATCAAATTACAGACCTGTTCAGATATTATGTAATATTTCACAAAATTTAAAGAATTTCCCATTTTACAAGCCCCTGTCAGACTTTTACCAAGGTTAAAGGATGTAGATACACTAAATGAGTTAGAATAGATGAAATGCAAGTTATATATGCATGAAAAGTTATGATTTTATCCAGAAAATGCTTGAAAATGTTAAATTAATGTTTTCTTATATTTCGACATATATCGCTAACTCGAACGATAGAGCCCCATATAAAATCCCATTTTTTTCAACCTTATATATTTTTTTAACTTGAATTTTATTTATATTTGTAGTATACATACTGAATGAACCTATTAAACACAAATCTGGGAGTTGAAAAGCTCCAAAGCTCATTCTGAGTGCCTTTTTATGTTGCGTCATGTCACAATATGAGATTTTTACTAATTTCACATCCAATTTTTACAATAAATTGCAATTTAATTCATAGTTGCTTATATTTTTCACAACAATGATGCTTTGAATTGCATAATGAATTAGACTAGTGAGCTAAAACAGGAAGAAGTTAGCACTGCATGCAGTTTTAGAAATTTGGGACACACTTTCATACTGTCCCCATGATAAGTAAAGACCGAATTTTCAACAAATTTTACTCTTAATTGTATTTTGTTGGACAACAGAATATTATGAACAATCTCTATTCACTTTCTGGAGTTTGTTTGACCTTTATTTTGCACATGATGATCATTTGGTATCAGTTATATATATTTTGAGTGAATTGTATGAACAGAATTTGACCTCAGAAACACATGCTGCAAATGGGGGGAGTGGGCTTAAAATGACCAGATTTTCACCATTTGTATGACTGCTTTCTTTGTAAGGAGTAATTTAATGATAGTATAGTGCACCAATCTGCTATAAAGTTACACAAAGATAGTCAGATGTATGTAAAACAGTCATTCAAGCTCTATTTTCCAAGTTGAACCATTATTGGAACCTTGAATTTTTCAAAGTGCTGAAAACACAAAAGTACCAGGCATTTGAAATAAGGAATATAATTTTTTCAAGGGGCAGAGAGCATGTATATTTAGAGTTTTCTATTTAGATATTGATTAAGCTACATGATAAAGACCAAAAATTGAACTTTGAAAACATTTAATGACCTATTAAGGTTAGACTCTACTAAATGACCAATCAGAAATAGTACTTATATAAACAAAGCCATGCTACTTCCGCTTTGGATATAACTGTCAATATTGACAATATCTGAGTTCTTAAACGCTCTTGTGATCATGAAACACTTCCGGATTGACAAGCATTTTGAATCAGCCAGCCTCATTGCATGGGAAAAATACTGAAGCCTCATCAATGATGACACGTATGCCCAAGGATATGAAAGGGAAAATTGGTCATTTGAATACCCCAGTTAAATGAGGCGATAGAAATTTCTTATTAAAGTTGGGTCATCGTTTGGATATGTTACTTGGCAGATGTGCCACTTTGAGAAAATCATATCGCCGCACAAAGTGAACTTCAGGTAATTATGAAAATTCGCAAAACATTATAATGGACGCCTATGGAAAATATTTAGTGGAGTCTGACCTTCAAGGCGATAAACAAAATAAAAGCATTGTCCAATTGCTGTGTTTAACATTGTATTGGTGCATTTATTTTATATTCTTTCCTTGTTTATTCATCATGACAAAACCATACAGAAAAACTACAAAACTTATGATGGAAAAAAAGATATCTACCTATGAATGCACTATTATTATAATTTATTTTCCTGAAATACCTATGACTTTTACCGTTTGTTTATGTATATGAATCCGCAGACAAAGGCAAGCAAATATATTATTATTTCAAACCATTGTTGTGACGTAATTCTATTGTATCTACTGTGGATTCTTTTTAACGAATCCACGACATCCCCTCTATTGTTTTCTTCATTTTAAAGTTTATAAACGTCCCGAGGGAAATTTAATGTTTACTACATTTCACTGTGACAGGATTTTCCGATTAAGCGAAATATTTTTTTAATCGAGCGTTGTGAAACCATCGTTAAGCAGGGACCATTTGAATGTCGGGGGATTTTCACCCAAGTCGGGGAATGTTTTGCCCGCATGTTAGGTGCTAGGAAAATTTGTTGCGGAAGTTTTTCTTTCAGATGAAAAACTTGAGGGCTACATTATTTTTATTCCATGTGCTGGTGCCAGAGATTTTTTAGTCTAAATCGGGGGGGGGGGGGGGGGATTTTCACCCGAAATGGGAAGTGTTTTGCCTGGCATGCTAGAAAATTTGAAAATCAAATGGCCCGTGCCTTAGCGACTATTATAGACGTTTTGAATATCGCAGATTTTAATTTCCTTGAAGTACAAATGATATGACAATATATATCTGATAAATAACAAAATACCGTAGTTACTGTAGTTACTGTTGATTTATTTTCTGCATATGCGCATTTCGACAACTTATGTCTCATCAGTGCAGATCAAACCAAAACTTTTGGAAGTTCATTACCGAAAAACTTGTAAAAGCTGATGCGAAATTGTTCTATTTTATTTTGACCTTTTCTTAAAAAAACACTTAAAAAAGTTACATTAAGGACAACAAAAACACGTCTTGTTGGAGTAATGAAGAAAAAACCCGTATCTTGTGTTTAATTACCCTAAAAATCTACTTTTTGTGTTAACTTTATTAAGATCCTTGTATCAAATATAACCAGCTTTGAGGGGACCATTTGATTTTCAGGGGAGGGCTGGAGCGCTTTTGCCCCGAATTTTTTTTTTTTCACGAAAATCTCGGACAAATTATTTCTTTTCCCCAAATATCACAATTTATTTATTTGTATTGGCAAACAAAAATTATTCTTCAAATCAAAAATCAATTATTTATTTTCATGACAAGTCGGACTGGAATATTTATTTTCACTGGCACCAAGATTGAATTAATTATTTACAAAATCGCCCAAGAACTCCCATCCCCTTTCTCCTTGAAAAGCAAATTATCGTCCCCTTACAGATTTTGTATGAAGTCTTTACATCTATTCCAATTAAAAAAAACTTGTTGTATGATAGAACTTTATCAAGTAATATAAGAGAGACGTTTCAAATAGTTACAACTGAATGAATAGTTCTTTTTTTGTTGTTGAGGGAGTGAGGATGGGATAAAGGTTCTATAGTATATACAATTAAACGTTATATTTCTTTTCTTTTTGTTTATATTTAATTCATTTCTAATCGGAAAAGTGACTCGGTAAAGAAATATAAACAAAAGTTACCACTCCCCTCCCCTGCCTCGTGTATGTATTACACATATATTATTCAAATATGTTTTGGCGAGGGTATTCCATTATACAGACAAAACTTACATTTTTCTCTTCTTACTTCTTCTTTGGTAAACCCTTTTAGAGGTTCAACATTAATCAGTGACAATTTTTTACAGACTTTAACGCCCTTTCAACTCACTTTGAAATATACATAAACCTCAATTGAAATTTATATGAATATTATCACATATTTACATTCTCTCGTCCAATAAAAGCCTTCCTTTCACCCCTCTATTTCCAGAGTGCACACTTTTCCCATGTACTATGCAAGGGATTATCTTATGGTTTAACAATACATTCATTCGTACAGGCCAAAGTGTCAAAAAAATAATCATTTTATGAGGGGTTGACACGGTTTTGGGAAATGGGGGAAAGGGGTAAAAAATTGAGGGAAATGGGAAAAATGATGAAAAAAATTAGGGAAGAGGGAAATCACAAAATGTGGGAAATGGGAAATTTAACTACCTTAAAAAATAATTAATGATCAAAATCAAATCAAAAGTGGTCGCTAATTTTTAAATGTCTTTATCACAAGATCAACTTTTTGGTTGTTCCTGTGGGTTCTTGTAATTTGGGTTGTAAAATCTTCTAGTTTCTGTTAAGCTTTTCCAGACATAAATGGGTAGATAGAGAGATAGAGAGATTTAACTGAAGGAAAGGAAATTATTCTCACAGAAAGAACTATGAAGAAATGCATAGAGAGTCGATTGATAAACACAGGCACGATGTTAATGAAGGACAATGAACATGAGTCTATTGTCCGAATGATAAATCTTTTAGAATCATCTGTTAGCAGGCAACCAAGACCTTCTTCATATTAAAGAGTCTATTTTGCTTGGTCACATTTTATTCACTGTTATTGGTTTGAGTGAGCAGTGACATTAAACTAAATAGTCCTGTAAATGTGTCACATCTTCATGGTATTCTCTTATTAATCTTGAATCGTTATTTTTTCAGCTCTTGGACAAAGTAACAATGACCGTTGATAATGTTAATCATGTATCCCCAACTTTCTGTCATGCTTGTCTGTCTATTCATCACAAAGTTTTTCAGCACAACTCCTCTGATACTACTCAGCAGAACTTAATGATGTAGCAAGCACCACAAAAGTCATGTAATTGGGCATTTAACGTTTTATCATATTACTAAAATAAATTTGACGAAACGTGGCAGGAAAAATGTATGGAAACTCCTTTACAAAAAAATACTCATGTTCGTCATTCTGATCCGATTAAAATATGGCCGCCTTTAGAAAACATCATATAGCCAGGATGAGTTTTTGCAATCACAAAATGTGGGAAATGGGGAAATTTAACTACCTTAAAAAATAATTAATGACTAGAAAATCATAAGTGGTCGCTTTTTTTATAGGTCTTTATCACAAGATCAACTTTTTGGTTGTTCCCGTGGGTTCTTATAATTTGGGTTATAAAATCTTCTAGTTTCTGTTAAGCAAGCAGAATAATAATTTGGGTTGTAAAATCTTCTAGTTTCTGTTAAGCTTTTCCAGACATAAATTGGTAGATAGAGAGATTTAATTGAAGGAAAGGAAATTATTCTCACAGAAAGAACTATAAAAAATGCAAAGAGAGTCGATTGATAAACACAGCCACGATGATAATGAAGGACAATGAACATGAGTCTATTGTCCGAATGATAAATCTTTCCGAATCATCTGTTAGCAGGCAAGCAAGACCTCCTTCATATTAAAGAGTCTATTTTGCTTGGTCACATTTTATTCACTATTAGTAGTTGTGCATTTTACCTTTTATCATATTACTGAAATAAATTTGACCAAACATAGCAGGAAAGATGTATGGAAACTCCTTTACAAAAAAATACTCATGTTTGTCATTCTGATCCGATTAAAATATGGTCGCCATTGGAAAACATCATAAGCTCACCTGGCTATAGCCAGGATGAGTTTTTGCAATCACAAAATGTGGGAAATGGGAAATTTAACTACCTTAAAAAAATTAATGATTAGAAAATTAAAAGTGGTCGCTTTTTTTAAAGGTCTTTATCACAAGATCAACTTTTTGGTTGTTCCTGTGGGTTCTTATAATTTGGGTTGTAAAATCTTCTAGCTTCTGTTAAGCTTTTCAAGACATAAATTGGTAGATAGAGAGATTTAATTGAAGGAAAGGAAATTATTCTCATAGAAAGAACTATGAAGAAATGCATAGAGAGTCGATTGATAAACACAGCCACGATAATAATGAAGGACAATGAACATGAGTCTATTGTCCGAATGATAAATCTTTCCGAATCATCTGTTAGCAGGCAACCAAGACCTCCTTGATATTAAAGAGTCTATTTTGCTTGGTCACATTTTATTCACTATTATTGACTTGAGTGAGCAGTGACATTAAACTAAATAGTCCTGTTAATGTGTCTCATCTTCATGGTATTCTCTAATTAATATTGAATTGTTATTTTTTTCAGCTCTTGGACAAAGTAACAATGACCGTTGATAATGTTAATCATGTATCCCCAACTTTCTGTCATGCTTGTCTGTCTATTCATCACAAAGTTTTTCAGCACAACTCCTCCGATACTACTCAGCAGAACTTAATGATGTAGCAAGCACCACAAAAGTCATGTAGGTGTGCATTTTACGTTTTATCATATTACTGAAATAGATTTGACCAAACGTGGCAGGAAAGATTTTACAAAAAATACTCATGTACGTCATTCTGATCCGATTAAAATATGGCCGCCACTGGAAAACATCATAAGCTCACGCTATAGCCAGGATTAGTTTTTGCAATCACTTTTCGTTGTTCCTTCGGTATTCTACTGCCGTTGTTCCAAACTTTTCATTCAAAGATCTTCGAATTTTTGGGCCATTTGAAACCAAACTTGGCCACAGTAGTCTTTAGATGGTCCCCTGCAAAATGTTTTTTAGGTCCTCGCTATATCCACCAGCGGAGAGCATAATTTAAACATTGGGCCCTATGCGAAAACACATTTAAAGATCTTCTCCTCTGAAATTGATGAGCCAATGGGAACCAAACTTGGCCATAATAGTCCCTGGGTGGTCCCCTGCAAAAAAAGTGTTTTAACGTCCGCGCTATATCCAGACTGGCCGCCATCGTGGAACATACTAGTAGTTTTAACATTGAACCCTATGGAAAAACACATTCCAAGATCTCCTCGCCTGAAACTGATAAGCATATTGGAACGAAACTTGGCCACAATAGTCTTTAGGTGGTCCCATGCAAAAAAAATGTTTTTTACATGTATGTCCGCGCTATATCCATGATAGATGCCAGCAGTAAACATAGTTTAACAGTTTGATCTAGGGATGTCAACGAGTACTCGAATACTCGAGTATCGCTCGGAAGGTACGAATATCGAGTACCTAATTGGTACTGGAATACTCGGCATTAAAACCATTCTCTTTTTTAATACGACTGCCTCCGTATTTCAGAGCATTACGCTTTAACACATAATAAACACGTTACTGCCACCTAGATAGAAACTATTAATTAACATATATTAAACATCTAAAGAAACGTCTAATCAGTTTATGCTACTTAAAATTCAAAAGCAAATATCTCCCCAAATACTTTTTTGATCACGATAAATTTCTTACAAGCGATTTCTGTATTAACAAAAACAAAACTCTGTAAAAGCAAAACATTTTTTGAATTTTTAATTTCATTTTCATATAAAAAAAGGTAAATAAGAAATATGAAAAAGAAAGGAAATGGGGTAAATGTCAAGGAGACAACATCCCATATCCAGGTTAAAACGACCCAAAACAAAGCATCTAGGGGTCACTGTACGGTCTTCAACACAGTGAGGAACCTCACACAATATAGCAAGCCCTAAATGGCCCCAAAAGGGTAAAAAGTGGATAAATCAATGGAAACAAACTATATCCAATAACCCAAATATCAAGAAACTAAAATTTTATAAGAAGACACGGACAAGTCAGTCACCAACATATTCCTGACTTGGAACAGGCGCAAAAAATGCGGAGGGTTAAACTCGTTTTCTTGGATCCAAACTCTCCCCCTTTGTGTGGTGAATGGCTAAAAAATAAATACACAAAAAGACTCACAGTAAAAATCAAACTAGAAAAAAGTCCGACTTATCAAGACGAGTACCCTTACAATGAAGTACATAAAACATGAAGACAATACACACAGGTACTGTCCGGAAAATGCACACCAAAATGCAAAAATGATGAAAAAGAATGAAAACTGAACCCTTTGTCAAAACAAGTGTACGGCATGGGCAGAAATAACTCTGTTGGTAGCTGTAAATAAAACAAACTTTGAACATACCAATCTTCTGGAATGATGTATGGATGGTTCCCGGGGATGGTTTCTTCACAATGATTGCTAATAGGAGTCTTTCAGACAAAAAGACAAGGATGACAGCATGGAATATTAATTTAACATTTTAGCAAATAAGAAAATCATATTTTAATTATTTCCTGTGAAAACTTACTGAAGCTTATTCAACCATAATTTACAATTTAATTCACTGGGTCTGTGTTGTTCATCTTTGTGTGTGTGTGTCTTCATGTTTCTTTTCTGTGCTGTTCTAATGTTGTGTTTCTGTTCTTTTTTTTTGTTTCCGATGTTACCATAGTCCTTGGATTATTCGTTTTGGATTGGCGGTTCGGTTGTCACTGTACTTTACAAGAATAATGCATTGATAACAAATATCAAATAGTGGTCCACAAGATTGTGATGTCGACCGTAAAACTTGTGCATTGGTGACTTCAATTTATTAAAAACATACCCTTGTTTAAGTAACCTATTTGTGAACGACAAGGCTCTATCAAGGAAGTTACTGAAGGACCGCATGCCCTTGAGTAGCGAATAAGTTTGGAGAAATAAGCTGCATATGCTGGTGCTGTTTGAATGTTGCTATTGGAAAAGTGAAGTAATCGCGTTTGTGATACCGCATTGTTCTAAGTCTACATTTGTTGTCAATTTCCAGATGATGGTCAGGGAATAAGACCGATGCAGAAGTGTTGTGGTAATTTTGAGCTCTTTTGGTAAGATAGATTTAGGGAAATCACTGAAGCTAGGGTTGTTTAATGACAAAGTATTATCTATATAACGGAGGCTATATAAAATGATTGGGCTTATTTTTTACCTTTTTTACCTTTAGTTTGAAAACCCCCTTCAATTTGTTCAGCCTTTGTTCAGTGGAGAAACATATCAGCTGAAAGAGATGCACAGTTTAAACCCATTGGAATTTCTGTAGTCTGTTAAAAACAAGTCCTTCAAACTTACAAATGTATTGTGGATTACAAACTCTAACATTTCATCACTTCTTCCTCTGTATATTTTTCTCAAATTCGTTGTCGTATTTGACAGAGTATGCTTGTTCTCTACCTATAAAAATGTACTTATACCTCTGTTCACCTTTCTTGAATTAAATCTTTCAGCAGAGATTTCAGTTGTTCATGAGAAATGGTAGCATATAAGTGTTTGTATAAGCATTAGTTTAATTTGTGTATCCAGTACAAAGATTGGAGATTATTGTCTTCATCCATGGCCGAAATCCCAAAGGAAAGCAAAACAACTTTGCGACTGTAATAGCTCCTCTTAGGCAGTGTAGAAGCTGTGTAGGATGGATTGCCTTAAGAATTACCAATTCCAAATTCTGTCGCTGTAATTATTTTTACAGATCATGGGGCCTTATCTACAGGAACAACGGGATATTTGTTATGAATTGAGGACAAATATATCTTGCAACATCAGCATTTTTGAAAATTGACATATTTCTTAACTTGATGTTGATTAGTTGTCATTGAACCTTGTAGCTGATTGACTCGTTTCGGGTTCATATTCCTCAAAACCTTTATAAAAAAAAGAATCAAGGTCCTATCATCTATTTTCTGGCATAGTCCTCCGCAGCATCCCAGTTGATTTTTTTTTATGCACAGAATTTTAGTCCTTTTGTAAGGATATTTCCTTTGATTGAAGAACTAACTTTATGGAACATGTGGGCAAAAAAATGTTGGTGTTATTGGTGTTACAGAATGTAAAAATGTGGGAAATGGGAATAGCTAAAAAAAAATGTGGGATTTGGGAAAAAGGGGCCAAAAATGTGGGAATTGGGAAAAAAGGTAAAAAAAATCTGGGAATTGGGAGGGCAGACCCTACGTGTCATCCCTTTCTTTTATTGCCTGCAGCTATATACAATTTGTAATTAAAGTGCATACATTTTCACTAATACGAAAAGCCCATTTAGTGAAAAGTACAGAAATTTTGTTAAATGTACATCCTAATAAATGTATTACTTAACAACAATATTTAAACAAAAAAATAATCTTTCACTTAGTACATGTACGAAGTAGAAAAGTTTGCTCTATGAAAAATAGAGAGGTGAAAGGAAGACTTTTTGGGAATTATTAAATTTGAAAAAAAAACACATACATACATGTACATACAAACAAAATGATATCCAAACACCAACAGTTGCTTATCTTATCCATCACTATTATATATTAAGATTTCAGTGGCAGACCGTCCTTATAGTTTAACGGAAACAAGAGTGATTAAAAACTTAGTACATTTCATTCATTGTTGGTTAAAACAACTGATTATTGCCAAAGGGCTTTTACTTGTATGCAGTACCTTAACACAGAACCAATTACAGAAATTGTAAAGCCACTGATTAAACCGCTCTAGTAAAGTACTATACTTCATAGATCATGGCTTATCATTCTCTAACCCTTACTTAGTTATCGTTTAAAATCAAACTGTTAGAACAACTTTATACATATATTTCTTTGATACTGAGTGAACTCTTGTTTACACAGACATTATATATATTGCGAACATAATAATGCAGTAATTAGATAGGCTATAGTCCTTTTGCTCTCGATATTACATAAATGTCTCAACAATGGTTAAGGTAAGAGAAACAATGGCCAAGTGTGAGTTCATGATAAACAATCCACTTGTCTCCGGCTCTTGGATTCTTTTTCATGAATTCACGCTTGGCCATTTAATCTCCTTGACGTAACTTTGTTTCTTAATTAAACTTTACTTCCTTTGCAGTAAATAAACTTTTGATATTTTTGTTTTATTCTTTTGTGTTTTTGAAAAAAGAATGATAACCTAATGCGATGTAAGAAGAAACCCTATAATGAGCATTATCCATACTTAAAAAACATTAAAGTAATAGAAGCGCAATTAATATGTATTTTTGGTACCATATAAAATATCTGAAAGAATACGCATGAAAAACATGAAGGACAATTCGTTACCATTGATTCACTAAAACCGAAGTCAATGTAAATTTAGTTTCTGCAGAAGTTCATTTTAATAATTTAAGTCTCTCAGTCCAGATCAAAGCATTTCGAAGATCATGAACCCGAAAATGTATAAAACTAATAGGGTCTAAGAGCAGCACCACAATCAGCTAAGTCGGATATACTCTACAGTTTTAAACAGAAATTTAAAAACAATATACATTGCAAATTTGCAAACAAAAACTCTTTTTGTAAAACAGAATTATAAAAAAATATATATATATAAATATACTTTATACCTAGAACATTATATACATTCAGCGGGGCGTAAAGTTGACCTCCCGTCCAAGTTATCATGGAGAGAAATAATGAGAATAAATGAGCCAGCACTCATAATAGCACAACGTCGACGCCCTTAAAAACACAATACAACCCTTTGCAATGTTCTCTGTTGTGTTTTCAAACAAAAGAATAAGATAATAAGATTATTTAACACATTTTGAGATTTATTATTATTACACTGAAAACGGTCAAATCAAATTTATTGCAATAAACTGCACCAATTGTACATCATTACAAAATTTCGTCTCCTTTGTAATGGTTCTTTTCATGATATTTTTGGTTCTATTACAGACAGGTCGTAGGTGTGATTGCATCATATATGTTATCTTTGCGTCAATAGATTGAATAATTCTTTTATCATATGATATTGATGTAATAGTATTCACAGGATCGCTCACTTTTAATTTATAGAATTGAAAAGAATGCTTGCCAATAATGCTAGGATTGGAGTTCTTTCAGACATGTTCAATACAGCTGAATATTACATAAATGCAAACCAGCATCATTGATAAAAATAGTACTGTACGATAGTGGATATTAAACACATTGTGATGCATGTCATGACATAAAGGATTACGAATTTTCAATAATGATTTTATATGGTCATTGTATAGAAATATATAATAACTTTATTTAGGTTTCGAAATGCTAAAAAATCAACACAGTAATAGTATGCACAATTTGTAATGTCATATATTTAGGGACCATACAATGCATTATTTAGTGTTAGTTGATTTTTGTTTAAAGTAGAACATTGTCATAACTTGTTTTCATTATGTTTGATAGGAAAATGACAATGTCTCAGAGTGCAATATCAACATGCGCATTGGAAGCCAGACACGTACGTTTATAGTAGTTTTTGTGGATAAACGATTAGTTTCTAATATAGTTTTATCAAAAAATGTTCTGTATATGAATCTGATAGGAGTGATAGCTTGAACTCTTACATTTCCAAATCTGGAAGGGGTGATAATAAATTACACATTTATAGAATGTTTAAAAATACATTTAAGACAAAGAATTATTGTAATTTCCAATTTCCCTTTACTAACATAACCAGATAAGGCAATCAGACCTATTTCGTTGACATGTGAGATGGGATCATGTTGCTTAACACTATCACTTAATTTGTGATAGATTTATTGCTTCTTGACTTACAGCATGCATTTAAAATGAGCTATGCCGCGTTTCCAGAGACTTTTTAGGTCTGATTGCCTTATCTGGTTACATAAACAATGTATGTTAGTAAAGGGAAATTTTGAATGGGTATGATTCCAATATATTTCAATTTCATTTCAGATTCAAGGTATATTTTTTGTTCTTTCTCTCGAATCAAGTCAAATATAATGGAATAAAATAATACTCACGAACCGCATATCCACAGATTTAGTTTTTATTTAAGGTAATGAGGAAATTTGTTACAAAGAGTCAATTTGAATGTCTTTTGTCCTATATGTGCCTTTCATTGTTGTTTCCTGGAAATTTGGATTATGTAATTATAATTTTTAGCCATAATGATTTTAGATGTTTCTTGTTATCCCTTTTTATTTCATTGGCATGTGAGATTGGATCATGTTGCATCCC
>MJUU01011365.1:94594-121627 GCA_002080025.1 Modiolus philippinarum
ATTTACATGTAACTGCAACTTTTATATTTTATTTTATGTTTTGCAATTGAAGGTAATTTCACAATGGAATGTTACATTGCTTAGATGAGCTATAGCGTGAATTTTCTTCGTTACATCATGTTCCCAAACGGTCAACCCTGTATTCATTTTTATAGATGATATTTTAGTTTAGCATTGATATTTGGTCCAATATATTTTTTGAAGGTTGGTTACTTCTTATATTAGATATGCTACATGTACAAAGCATTCTGTACTATATAATATCACAGAACGCTCAACTTATTCGTATTTAATATTTGTTATTGATGGAAATTGTATAAATAAAAGACTTTGGAACTTTATTTACTTCGTAAGATAAATAAAACATACAGATTTTGACTATACCTTGAACAGTTTTAAATAACAAAACCGAAGTTACTGTAAATTTAAGTGATGAAGTTAAAGAAAGCATTGCAAATCTTATTGTTACAATGTATTTAAATTAGAACTCCGAGAGCAACAATATCGCAAATACTGCAATCTCGTATTTATATGATTGAAACTATACAACAGATCAATTTGTTAATTACATGTCAATGAAGCAATTTGATTGGTTACTTTTCAAGTTTTGTTTGTATTTGAATCATTAATGTGTAGAATTTAATTTCTTTGACCGTGACTTTTTATCTTCAGTTTTATTAATTTGCGCATATATGATACCATAAATCAACCAAACTCTCTTTTGACTCCAAATAGATTCTCAAGCCTATTTTTAAGTGCTTTCATTTTTTATTTATTTATCAATCACTAGATCACTTGTCTGACTTTTGCTTAAAATTTTAGAGGGTCGTTGATCTAATATAACAGTTTTAGATATCCATATAACTTTCGCGTTTTAACAGAAGTTGCTGGCAATTTATATTTAGACGGCCAGAGAAATCCATTAAATGATTTTTTAAAAAGTATTATGGTTTAATAAAAAAACTGTGTCAACGAACTTGTCGGAGAATAAACTTGTCTTTTGGACTCAAAACATAAAAAATCTAATGACATACACATTTTTGAATTTCAAATAAATGCTATGCTGTACATTTTATGTCGCCCATTATTTCCTTATTAATTACGATAAACAATTAAGAGTTCCAACGGCACTGCTTTTTGAAGAATGTGGTATGGTTAATGTTTGGAAATATATATAAGTTTTTTTGACCTTTGGGTTTTTATCCATTATTCCAATTAATAATGAAATGACATTGCAAAATTAATGTTACCAACAAATCTTGAAACAATAATGGGCAACGTCGAAATCATTTTCAGGAATTTCTCTTTACGTATGCAAATAAATAACAAAGTATAGAAGCTATTGAATTTTATTCTCTGCATATGGCCATTACGACAACTTGTGTCTCCTTGTTGCAGATCAAATCAAAATATTTGGAAAAAATTGTGAAATCTGATAAAGAACGAATAACCAAAGGGATTGAGCAATGCAAGAGGGTGATATCCTTTGTTTTAAGCAAATATTTTTAAAATTTAGATGTTGGGATGACTGCCTAATGCATCTACTGATTTGACATACTTACGAACCAAATGCATATCTGCTATGTTAACCATGTTTACGATAGCGCATTCGTCCACTGAGTTCCACTAGGTCTTGACGTTGTGACGTGTTACGGGACTTACTGTTATGTAAATTATTGTTTGTTGATTCAGTATGGCTAAGTTAATTCAGTAGTCCTTGGTTTGTTATTTTTACACATACAAATGATTCTTAGAGGTCGTAATCATCGATATTACCCTGGCCATACCAAATCATTTTAGAGTGAGCGGGATATCAAAACGAGAGGTGACCTTGTTAACCTGATGCAGTGGCCCAATTATTGACTTCAAGCAATTTAAATTGGCCATTCATTACTGTAAACTCGATTACTAGACAGCAAAATAACATTCCGGATTTCATCGTATTCATTTCGAAACTGAAAACTAGATGCCCAGACGCTTTTAAGGCATTGGAAACGAAAAAAAAACTAAATCAGAAACTTTAAATTACTAAACATTATTAATTGTGCATCGTTTGTTTTGTAATTATAACATCCATTTGTTTTTGCCAGAGTTTACTCTACAAGCTCTTTTAAGCTCACTTAAAACATTTTCATCAAATTTATAATTTTCCTTCCATACAACTACTAACTACATACGAGTCGGTTTTGTGGCTTATCTCTGTATATGCAGAATATGTTTTTGTGCCAACATATACACTATTTATTGTAGTTTATCTCTATTGAATATTACAATCTGTTCTGGGGAAATGGGGAGATAATAACGTAGTCTGTTTTTCGCGTAAGTCTAATTTTGTCACCATTTCCTGCAACAAGATGGACATTCTGTTTTTTTCAGTTGTACTTTTCAATGAAGGTCATGACCTTGATTACCATTTCGGAGGTTGGAATGTGTCCTTTATACACGTTTCTGTATCTGCGAGTGATATTTGCATATTGTATTTTTCTACTGCCTTTGTTTTTTTATTTTTTATGTGGGTCTCAATGTGCTTTGAGCGGGAATGTGATTTCAGTTGAACAGAAAGTGGCATTGTCACAAAAAGGTGCCCGTGAAAAAGGGAAACGGTCGAGAACATGAAGCAGGAATATGCCAAAAATATCACCCCCCCCCGAACAAGGATAATAAACAACAAAATACCGAAGTTACTAATAAATGTTGTTTTAGTTTTTATCATTATATTTTTTGCCTGTGAAACGGCAAGTTGGAAAATATTGGCTGTATTTCATGAGGGGACTCCCAAATTGATTTTGTTTTTTTATATGTTGAACTCAGTGGGGTTTAAGCTTGAAGCAGAAAAGGCCTTTTTAAAGTGAACAGGAAACGGGATTGTCACAAAAAAGTCTATTAAACCAGAGAAAAATAGTCTCTATCGCTGTTCCCAGTTTATTACGTAAATTTCTAAAAATCGAAATACTTTAATTTTTCACATTTAAAGTTCGAGGTTTACCGAGAACTTTAAAATGTAAAATTTAACTACCGAAATTTGAGAAATTACTGTAATGAACTATTGAATTTATTTGAAGTAAAGTGATCTCCATGGTTTTCATTCTCAAATATGCCGCCATGTTGTTGCTAAAATCGTTGTTATGTGTATGATTGCGCCATTCATTAAAAATAATGTGGAGTGGAATATTTTCAATAGAAATGTCATATTACCGATAGATTGAGTAATTGTAGTCATAAAAATGCAAAAACAATTTCGCTAGACAGTCATGTTGGTATTAATTTTATCAACATTAAATTGCACTATTTCTAGAAACTGACACGAGACATTTACATGATTGACCAATCGCAAACTGAGAACAAATCTTAACACACATGTTAGTTATTGTTTCGATAACTAATCGATCAGGAGGTGTTTAAATTTGCTAGGAATTAGAGAAGAAAACGTATCCATGTGAACCAGGGAAAGGGATGTTGTTTAAGTCTTTGTAAATATTTTTCCATCCGTGAAACGGAAAATTGAAAAATATTGGCGGCATTCGGAGAGAGTTTCATGGTGTTCTATGGTATCGCGGTACTTGATCATGTTGTTCTATGGTATCGCGGTACTTGATCATGTTGTTCTATGGTATCGCGGTACTTAATGTTTATGGTCCATGCAACTTGACAGGGTCACTGAATAAATTAAAGAATGTTTCACGTAACAACATGGTATAAAAGCTCATTTCCTTGCATGATTCATTTGTTCGTTTTTCTTGTTAAAATTTTAACACTGCCTCTTCAAAATCATAAAGCCGAGGTACAAAATGTAGGCTCCAAGAATGGTTTCCTATGATATCGCGGTATCAGTCCAAATTTCATTAATATTTACAGAGCAAGACGTTTGACACATCAATTTATTAATTGATATATGTAATGACATATATCTGACATACATACTTTATTAAAAAATCATGTTATTAGTCCTCGTTTCATATACAATAATGAACAAAATTCATTCAATCTCTAAACATAAACAGAAAAAATGAAGAATACAAGTTTACGTTTGTTTAAATAAAATGCAGACACCTGATTTTCTCCATATCTGTTAGCCGTCGTCATCATTGTCTATAAATTCATAGCTTATTTTTTGCACCAACTTTGTACCTAAAATTAGCAAAAAAAAAGTCACTGTCAGCGTTAAGTGAAACGTAAACAAACAGACGATATTCCCAAAAAAAGCAGACGAATAGTGACAAATACGCATTATTTACTTGATATTTTATGAACATTGGCATCAGTAAAATTAAGAATGCGGGGAATAAATGATACTATGTGGTATTTACCTTAAGTCTTGATATTTTGATAGAATTAAGAGGGATAAGTAGGGGGTTTACGAATCTATTAATAGAATGATCAGCGAGTGACATTGCAGTGCACGTGGAAGGGATAAAATTATTACCGCGATATCATAGGAAGGGGGTATACTTTTGCCCATTGATATTTCACGGGCTCTTTTCTAGTATAAAAAAAAAATCAATAATGTTGCCATGTTCTACGACGGCAAAACATCGTTCCTGTGTATGACTTTTTGAATTTAAATAAAAGTGAGAACAGTCTAAAAGAATGATCCAAAGACAAGGACAACATCTGAAACACAAAGAGACAGATCACATAAGTCACAGAGAAAAAGACAGGGACACAGATATATTAAAAGCATGGGGTGACATGATAGGCACCGTAGAGTAAACATCATCCGTTTTAAATGAGACACCTAAAACAACTCAACAACAACAGGACACTGATAGAGTAAAAACAAGAAATTCTGGCATGTATATAATCAGGAGTCAATTATTTAAAATACGAAGGTTGTTGTTTTAATCGAAAAAAGCAACAATTTGTATCTCAAAACCATAAAAACTGACTAAATTTACAGAGCTAAAATACCTTAATAATTACATATTGACAGGAATATTACTGTCAAGGATGCAAAGCTAAATTAACCATGATAATAAACGTGGTTGTTTAACTCAAAATTATGTTGCTAAAGGCTCAACTATTATTGTTCTTTCAATAGCAGCCACCCTATAAACTGTCTGGACTTTAATATATAATTGAGATCACTATATATTAACCAGACACAAATAATGCCACAATGTACTTTATATTCTGTATATATGACATAGTTATATTCATGTTTCGATAAAGCTCAAAAGTAGCTGTTTTGTCTTCTTTTAAGCTAAAGGGTCATTATAATTTATTGCCATTACTTGGCGTCCGTCGAGCGTCTGTCCGTTACTTTATATTCTGTATATATTACATAGTTATATTCATGTTTTGATAAAGCTCAAAAGTAGCTGTTTTGTTATCTTTTAGGTTAAGGGGCATTAAAATATTTTGCCATCACTTGGCGTCCGTCGAGCGTCTGTCCGTTACTTTATATTCTGTATATATGACATAGTTATATTCATGTTTTGATAAAGCTCAAAAGAAGCTGTTTTGTTTTTTTAAGCTCAAGTGTCATTATAATTTACTGCCATCACTTGGCGTCCGTCGAGCGTCTGTCCGTTACTTTATATTCTGTATGAATGACAGTTATATTCATATTTTGATAAAGCTCAAAAGTAACTGTTTTGTCTTCTTTTAAGCTATCATTTTAATTCATTGCCATCACTTGGCGTCCGTCGAGCGTCTGTCCGTTACTTTATATTCTGTATGAATGACATAGTTATATTCATGTATTGATAAAGCTAAAAAGTAGCTGTTTTGTCTTCTTTTTTAGCGAAAGGGTCATAATAATTTATTGACATCACTTGTCGTCTGTCGAGCGTCTGTCCGATAGTTTTCACTGTCATCTTCTATGTAACAACAAAAGCATATTCAACCAAACTTGACAGGAATGAGGCATGAAAGTTCATTTACAAAGATCGTTCCCATCTGCATCTTTTTTTAACGTCGATACTTAGCGTACCGTCTTAAACTTACTATGAGGTATGAGCAAAACTCATTGTTGAAGTCCCCATGGTGATTTCAAGATGAAGAACGTTATTCCTTTGCTTGTTTTACTATGTATTTGTAGAGACTTTGTCTCATGTACACTTACTCTATACCCTTACAAACGAAACACTTCAATAGCTAACGAGTTTTTGCTCAGAGTATCGTAGTAGTATGCCAAAACTTGTGCAAAATAATTGGAGTAATAAATTAACCTTTGGCAAATGAATAAAACCGGCAATTCATGTCCAACACGAATAACTTAAAACCGAAGTTGCTGTGAATTTATTTTCTGCATATGCTCATTTCGACAACTTATGTCTCTTCAGTTCAGATAAATTCTAAACGTTTGGAAGACCTAACACTCAAAGATGTTTAAAAACTGATAGAGAATTGATATAGTATGACAAAGACAATAGGAAAAAACGAAATAAACAAGAACTCCACAATAGTAAAGCACTAGCAGTGTGAACTCGTACAAAAACTGCGGAAACGGAAGCAGGACCTGCTCAAAGCGTGTCACCAATCATACTGCCGGCAAAAAGTCTGATTTTGTCAGTCATTGATTGTCAGTCCGGTAATAAACTCTGGGTCTACTCAAAGGTATCTATTCTCATCTTTAAAATAGAAAACACTATAATGGTCTTTCAAATCATGGTGACAACTGTAAAACTTCTGTAGTGACAATTGTAACAGTAATTAAACATACTGCTGATATATTTATTTGATACAGTAATTTCGCTCTGTTGACAAAATCGCTGTATAGACTACAGGCACTACAATAGCTAATCAGTTGTGAAATATAGACGCCGTATGCTGGAGATGTGGTAATATTACTGCTCAAAAACGGGAGGTTGACTATCTGATAGTCAAAATCAGCACACTTGTAAAGATTTGGTCCATGTAAAATGCTGATAATGGTGTATCACAGGTCTCTTTAATTTAGAGTTTATTTGGTTATATAGGATGAAAGTTATCCCGTAATTGAGAATTGTTTGATGAAAGAACTTCATCTATATCACGAAAGCTAAAATTAAAGGACTTGGCTAGCTTATTGTCTTTTTCTGAACTAGCCCTTGTATAAACCTGGGTTCGCATATCTGCTAATAGTGGCATAATAAAGTCAATTTTTAAATGAAGTAATCAGCTGTCGTGGAGGTCAATTTACAAATACATGATAAAGACACATAAAGAAACAAATTAAGACCCGCAATTAAACAAATACGTTTCATTTAAATATGTCAATCACATTGTACTTTTATAAAAATATAAAAACTATTATTCAAACACTTTAAACAGTTGCCTTTCGAAACCTAAATGACGGAAAGCCTCAAGTGGTTAATTATCTCAAAGTGAACATATAAAAGGATTAATCTCCGGAAACCATACTAGCAAGCAGACTAGCAATTATAAAGTAAACATTTTCACTGTGCTTTCCTACATACTTGATTGAAACTTTTTTAAAACTGAATATTGATTTGTTATGAAAGACGGCAAACTGAACTTGGTAGGTTTAAAATCTAAATGACGGAATACATAAGATTGGGGTCACCATACTTCAATTGTGGTACATGTATATACATTTTCTTAATGACTATAATTTGTTACTAGAAACTACCAAAGCGTTCAGTGCTTTTGATGCAAATGTTTTTTGTATCAAAATGAACCGATTTTACCCTACCGCTGGATTTTGCTAGTGCCGGTACTAAGTCCGGCTGTCCCCGAGATCCTATCGTTGTATACGTTTGTCATTTGTCTTTTTTGCGTTTTTCATGTGTTTTCCATGGCGATTTTTGCATGTAATTGTAATTCTCAGCCATCGTATATGTTTCTTGATATTCTCTCTTTTTAATGATAAAAAATATTTTTTTTAATAATTGAACTTAAAGAACATTTCTAAAACGTTACAAAGATTCCGAATTATGACCTGACTACCCTGCACAGACAGGGCATTTCCCTATTCACCAGGGCAGCTCTGTAGAGGAAGCCCCTAAACCGATTAAGGCACCGGGTCCTTACAAGAAGCATCCAGATGATCGCACCAGTTAGATGCAGAGTCATCACGTTTTGGTGCCTTAATGTTATAAAGAGTATGCAAATTGATTTTAACTTATTAAGTAATTGCTAACGACAGTACATTTTGATTAATCAGTTTATTCCCGAGGAGGTTTAACACTGTCTTCCGTCTACTGCAATTTCAAGTGCATACAAAATATTGCAAAAAAAGAATATGGAATCAATGTTTCGGATCGAATATCAAAGACAGCACAAATGAAAAAAAGCATGACACAGACAAACAAAGAAATAGAACTGAATGAAGCTAAGAATACAACAAATAGTGATGCTTAAGTATAGTGGTTAATCTTAACTTCGCCTGAAGTATCATAAAGTGCTTTTAAAGTCCATGATCTCTACCACTCGTGGCATCACACTGCACTGGAAGATGAGGCGTTAAATCATAATCGGTCTTTGTTAGATCAGTTTTAATTTGATTCATTAAATAGAAACACGTCTGTCAAGTCTCGTTGTGTTGATTGTAAACGTTCTGCAGTGACTATTGTGCAGTGGTTGACCAAATCACTAGAGTACACGATACCAAATCGCTGAATATACCACTAGACTTGTAAAGTTTTGATTTGAGGCGTCTAGAGTAGTTAAAATAAAGGCACACCCGGAATATTTAACCAAATTTGTTTAAGATTAATATAATGTTTATCTAGTAATAATGTTCTCATATTTGAGAAGTAAATGTAGATTCTGAATTACAATTTAAATCCAAGTCCAGTATAATGCGAGAAATGTAAACTACCAATTATTCAAAATCAAAATAGAACTAAATTATTTTAATCCTTAGTCTTGATTTTCCGAATACTGTTTTTCATCTTATCTGAACTGAAGTTCTTGATATAAACTTCTTATAAACAAGAATATTTTCCATTAGTATATGCCTAGGGCGATACAACCACACGGTTTTGCAGTTCATATACTGATAAATATTGTAAGTTAATTATAATCTTCATTTCTTTTCACTCTATTGCTTCCCTCGGGGGAAGCCTTTAGAAATCATAGCTTATTATATTATCATGGGTTTATAGAGTATATTATAAAATGACCGGAAACACTCCAGGAAACAAAAGATTAACACCAAACTAACAAATTGTAATGCGTTTGAGAGGAAATGGAAAACAACATAATCAAAGGTAAAACCATCAATTAACTTGCATTAACACCACTAAGAAGTTTACTTTTCCGTCTTAGGTATTGATTTATCTATAATTTATTGGGAAATAATAAGTTACCTTTACAGAAGAAATATGACAAGAGATTGCACAAAGCGCTGACAAGAGATTGTACAAAGCGCTGAAGTCGCAAACCAAAATCATTTCTAGTACCAAGCAAAAGCCTAAAGCTGTATAGTTTGATTTATGTGTATAGTGTCCTGTATTGTATGTTTGTATATACAAAGAGACGAGGTGTTGCAAACTATTCCAACTTTTAACTCTTATTTTTAATTGGGAATCTGATGAAATTGTGGGCTGGGTCAATTTCTTTGAATTACAACGTTTTTAACAGAATATATTCTTTACAATGTTGAATACAAAATGCTCTTCACAGTTTGGGAATTAGTGTGATTATTTAGTAGTACAATATACCGCCACCATTGGAAAATACTACAAGCTTTGACAAGCCACTTACGGGATATTCAAGTAACAGTTATAATGGTGAAAAACAACGGAAGTTCTTTCAACAAAGAATTATTCACTTTACATGCGTTCTTAGATTATTCCGTCCATATGGCGCAAACGTGTGAGAAGGATAATTTGTCTTTTGATAAAGTTCGAGATCACTTTTTGATATTTGTGTTTGTTATAAGATATGCCCTATCATTTTCGTTTCATTGTTTTTGTTACTGCATCATTGCATGCCATATCAGGCCGAAGATTTTTTTCTTGCCACTTTTTATTTAAATTTTCATTTTGTAAATTGAATGCTACGTTCTTCATTGTAACTATAATCGTCATTTTATTCTGACTGAAAAATTTAGTCGTGAACTGAAGATCAATGAAGAATATGTTGGAATTTGTTAAAAAGATCAGTATTAAATATTTAAAAGATCCACTCAGGTCTTCAGAACATGAATCATACATTGCGCCCTAAAATACTGCAGTAACCTACTGAAATGAAACAAATGAAATGCAGACTCCGAGTAGACTTCGCAATATAGCTTTATGACTGCAAGGAAAGTTAAACAAATTGTTTCATGAAGGCGTTTGAGAGTAAGATTGCTAGACAGAGTTCTTAGAAATAACTTTTTATTATGTGACGTTTTTTTGAGTTGCAAATCATTATTACATTATTATGTACATAACTGTTCAGATATTCAGTCCTAATACCAGTAGATCTACTGTGAACTTTTGCCATCACTATATCTTCCTTCGTAGTGCAAAACGTAGTTTAGTGCGACTGAACATGCCATCAGGATTTTACTCTCACATCTATATCAAAAGGAAAGTTGATTTTAAATTCTTAATTTTTTTAATAAAGTTTAGCTATATCTAAAGGGCGTCTGCCTTTTTTGCTAAAAAGATTATTTCTGGTAGACTATTCTGTATGTGTACTTCTCTTTTTGTGAATGAGTAATTCATAAAATTAAATTGCTCTGAATTAGCTTGTTGTCGTTCGCGTATATTTGCATGAATATTTAGGTCTATCATTTTAATGGTTTCTTGGTATCTCATTTTCCATATACCTCTGTCATATCTCTTCTGACTCTTCGGTATTTTGATAAGTTACGTGGACTCCTTGTTTACAGCCGACTTGGCGCGTCTTTAATTGGTGTTTAGGGGAATATGGGTTTCTCAATTCATAACAAAAAAAAGCATAGCCGCGATTAATTGTACATAAACTTTATGGAGAACAGCGAAGACCCATGTAATATGAAGAACTTATTCGCTATGAGCGAATGGAAGACTGAATTTCTTGTCACTACCCATTTTTGCTTTCTCAAAAATTCTTTGCCGAACTACGCGTTTACTTTCGACTACATTAGCATTGAGTCGTTTTATCTAAGCTATATCGGACTTGACTTGTTATTCATCATGATTAAATTTCGGGAATGTCTTTTTCTCCTATGATTAACAGCAAACGCTTAGTTTGCATTTGGGGTATACCTGTACTTTAAACAGATTGTGAGATTTGGATATTTGTTTACTACGCGTCCTTGTATACTAAAGATCATCAAGGTTTTCTTTATTGCTGTTCTGGCTTTAATATCTAAATCTAACTAATAGCTTTTCCTGTCATTTTAGTTTAACCTACCCATATCTATATATGGTGTATAGTTAAAATGAACTTTTCGTTCTATTAAATCAGTATTTATGTACAGTTCCGCTCCTCTTGATTCAATCTAAATTAATTACTCAAAAATACATAAACTCTTATACTAATCTCTACTGTTCCAGTTTTTGCTTTTTTGGGATATATCTATAATTTTCGTCATATATTTTGCTACTTTCTTTAGTACATACACTGTTTAAAGGGTCTACAGAGTTGCCTCATGCGTTCCAACGTGGTGAATTATGGATTGCTGTATCTATGCATAGTAAAAAGGTCGTAATATACAAACTATGCGTACAAGCTGTGTGGAGAAACGACACATTCTTTACAGTACAAGATTCCTTCTTTGAAATAAAGAGCATCCCCTTGAGATGGTAAAGAAGATAGAATTTCATTTTAGAAGACAACCAATACTCGTCCCCCCACTTTCTCCCATTTGATGTAGTTCCAAGTAAACTATATTTACGAGCATTGTGGCTGCTCGTCATATTGCACATTATAAAATGAAAGTATAGGGTTAAGTAGGTCTACCATTTTTTTTACTCGACTTTGGAAGATGGATACAAAATTAATTTAGAGCCAACTTTCCGCCAAATATTACTTTTTTATTCAAACAAGTGCACACATATATACGCCACGCCTGAATATTAATATTTTCAGCTTTACGCTATAAGAAAATGTTTGCTTGTTCTGCCTTTCAAATATCTGAAATGTATAAAAAATTAATGTAAAAAAAAACATAAAAACAAAACTAGATTTTACAGTTATCGAGAGATTAATTTGAATGTAAGAAAGTGTTACTGAACCATGAAATTGAGGTCAAAGTTACTAAACAGTTGCAAGTCTGGCATGTACCCACTAAGACTGATTGATTGATTAGTTAAGAGGTAAAAGTCAAGTAAGCAATATTCTAGCCATACAAGTTAATCAAATAAAAATAATAAGTAAAAACAAAAAGAAATAAGAACATAAAATGTTCAGAGAACAATGCAGGATCTTTCAACAGTTTTCACCAGGATTACATGTTTGCGCTTGATTTTATTATTATTTCAGTCACAAATGTGATGTTAAAGTTCTGAACTTTATATGACTTTGCCCGTACGGTTACCAAAAATAAGCTTGTTGCTAAGGACGTGAAAATTTTCTATCGGTTGGCAATGTCATTCATTTCCTTTTTACAACATTACAAAACATATTGGATGTTGTTGCTAGGGACTTCTTCGACAAATAATATTGTTGCGAAGGACCTTGACATTTGCCCTTTACCCCATTTTGTTGGCCATATTTTACTGAACATTTTCTTGTTTTTTATTTGTTTTTTGATATAAAAAAAAACCAAAAAAACTAAAATTGGACCTCAAAAAACGGTCCCGAGGTCCAAAGCCAATTGTTTGGGCAAAATATCAAATGTAGACCTCTATGAGAATTACATATTCTCCAAATAATTGATCAGCTACATGTATCTCTCACCGTTTAAAGAGTTTTAACTATTAAAAAACTAAATATTGGCTTTGACATGGAGCAGTAACCTTGATGACCTTGGCTCAAATTGATGGTTTGTTCTTACTAATTATTTTAATATATATACTTTTCCTATACTATCTGTAAAGGTTTAAACGTTATGTGTAAAAAAATACTATTTGAAAGGTATCAAGGGAAATCACGCACTGGAGAGTTTCGGAACAAATGAAGCAAATGTAGGCCTTGACATTGAAACTGTTTTTGTACTGTAATTCTTTATCAGCTATTCACTTTGGTTTCCTAGCAAAACTGATAGTAAGGTTCAAGGGCAAAGTGAAAATTGACCTTTGACCTGTAGTTCATTTTGAAGGGCAAGTCTTGCCATTATAAATGGTGCAAGTCCTATTCATCTGCGACTAACTATGTACGAGTATTTCGCATTTCAGGAGCGAGAACTCAAAAAATATACAGCACTATTTTGGTCCAAATATAGCAAAAATTCCGTCATGACCTTAAGGAAAATTACCCCATTACACTTCACTAGCTTTTACGGTTTAAGAGTTATTACTGTAAAAAGGTTCTTTGGTTTTAGGGCAGATAATTTTCGTTGCTAAAGATGAACCGGATTCATATGGTCAGTGCAAAGAAGCCGATTAATGCCACTAAGTATCGAATTGGTATGTCGCGACTTAGCGCAAAAAAAAAAAAAAAAAACAAAAAAAAAACAAAAAAAAAAAACAGAATAATGATAATGAAAATTAAAATGTCAATTCTTAAGAGAACAATTGCAAGGTCTTCCACCAATTTTCACCATAATTACACGTTTGCCTTTGATGTTATTGTCATGTTGGTTAAAAATTAAATTTAAACAAAAGTTTCGAATTATTTAAGTTTGTTGCCTAACGGTTCATAAGGCTTTTTCTGAAAGAAAGCTTGTTGCAATGTCATTTCCGGTTTGCAATGCTATTTATTTCTTCTAAAAAATATTACAATACCTTTAAGATACGGTTGCTATGGATTTTCATGTCAAATAACGTTTTTGATTAGGGCTTTGATCTTGACCTTATTTGGACGGCCATATTTTACTTAACAGTTTTACTGTTTCCTTGTATCTTAAGCTGTTTTTCAGATATAAACAGAAAGCTGAAAAATCGGACCTCAAAACAGATTTTGGCCCCTAAGTCCAAAACTAATGGTCTATTTTTGTATCAAATGTAGGCTTTGACCAGACTAAAATTTTCTTCAATACATTTAATCAACTATCTCTTAATGTTATATAGTTTTTACCATGAAAAGACCAAATTTTAGCTATGACATTCATTAGGGACCTTGATGACCTTTGACGCTGGTCTCAAATTGGAGGTCTTTTCTTACTGATTACTTTGATATATATTTCTCCTATGCTATCTGTACAGTTTTAGAAGGTATATGTAATAACATTTCGGAAATGCACCAAGGACAATAACTCTGGAAGTCATCGTAGAGGCTAGGCCAAAATAATACAAATACTGTAAACGTATTAATTTTCGCGGATGCTCATTTTTGCGGTTTATGAAAGATCGGCATATTTGCAAGTATCAATTTTAAAGGTTTTCAATATTAAACAAGCCGTTTCTACACAAAAACTTATTTTTACGGGTACATTTTTTCGCATTCAAAAGCCAACCGCGAAAAAAGAAAAATTATTACACCAAGAAAATTACTACGTTTACAGTATAGGCCTTGCAATTCTTAACATGTTTTTTTTCAATTATACTGAATCAGATTTTTATTACGGATTCCGGGCTTAAATGATAACAGGGTTCAGGATCGACAATCAAGCTTAAGGTCCAAAAAGTTTATTTTAAAGGTCAAGTCATCAATGGTGCATGTTACCATTATCCACGACTAACCATTTAGGTGTATTACTCATTGACAGAAACTCAAAATCTTTCAAGGTCAATTGCTAAAAAAATCGAATGTTTTCTTTGGGGACATGTTAAAAAGTTGCGTCTTGTGAAAATAAACATTTTCCCCATTACATGTTATGGTTTAAGAATTATTTCGATAAGGACAAAAGTTATCGATAACCCTTGATCCTCCATTTTTGAATTATCCTTATATATTAATGAAAAATGGTCGAGGTCCAAGGTCTCTGCGACTTACGGTTTCTAAGAAAAAACAATTGCTACGGAAAGTGAAAATTCTCAAGGGGAACTAAGTGAAACAAGTAAACCCCACCTTTTCCGTCATAACGTAACTTTATTAGCCATCTTTTACGGTTTACGAGTTGTTACGATAGCAAACATTTTTGGTTCCGGGTGGATAACTCCTTTACTAAAAATAGATTTGTTTAATGGTGTCAGTGGCTTTGTCACCTTACCAAGCATCAAACTGACATGTCGCGACACTTTTTCTGTATGGGCGGCAGAAAGAAAAGAATAGTTATAATCGAAAGAAATTCAATTAAGTCCCTCAAATGTGGTGAAAGGACTTGATAATCAGATGAAATACAAATAGGTTTTTCACGTGTGGAAGGGACAACCGGGGTATCCACTTTTGAGTCCCACTTGAAATTTGGGGAAATTGGTTGGGGTAGGAAATTTAGCATTCTATACGACTCCCTATGAGTGAGTGGTCTAAAAACTTCATTAAGCGTGGAGTTTCTTCGAACAGTTTGGCTACAATTGTTCGCGTTCAGGTACGGCATATCCACCACCTAGGGATGCTAGCCGGAACCTCTGCAAATAAATGCAAATATATGGAGGATATCCACTAAAATAAACCGAAATAAGGGCAGTGTAGGTGTTCCAAATGATGAGAAATTGACATGAATGTAAAACTTACAAAGTTACTACAGCATGAAAGGGAGGTCAAGGTTACATGAAAGGCGTCAGACCGACATGTTTCCACTAAGACATAACAAAAAAAACTATTATGGAAAGTATAGGTGTTACAAATGGTGAGAAATGGATATAAATATAAAATATTAAATAAGTCCCTTAGCCTTGCAATTTAGATCGAACTGACATGATAGGTATCAGACTGGCCTGTACCTACAAATGATATCCAAGTAAAAAGAGATAAATCTATGTTTTACCAAAACTTTCACCTTGGACTTATTTGGAGATAGAGAAGTAACATGTACTACGGATTTCAACTGTTTTTTCTTAAGCTTAAAAATTGACATTTACCAATCAGCAACTTTCAGAAATCATTACTTCTTAGTATGGAATGAACCATCTACACAGTCGTGCGACCTGTAATAGCAGTTGCAGTTGAGTTGCCAACGGACACTAACGCAAATGATAATGGGGAGGGAGTGGTTTGTGCGCCATTACACTGGTATTGCCCACCATTTCTTTTGAAATGCTTGTACCAAATTTGTTGACAATTTTACAGGTGGTTTTCCACTTTCTTGGTCTTTATGGCTCTTGGACTTTGGCTTTTGACAATTTTGTGCTGTATTATTTTCTTATTACCCAAATTTGGGACCAAATTGTTTGACAATTATTTTCGGTTGTTTTGCACCTTAGCAGCCGTTTTGGCCTGTTGATTATAGCACTTGACAATTCTGTTCTGTAATTTTTTCTTATTACCCTCATGATGAAGTATCATTTATTGTATAGAATAACATCCTAATGTCTTCAATGCCTAAAATCTGGGAAATGAAGAAACTCCTAAAAGTAATCAATTTAGAAAAAAATATTGAGCAAAATATTCATAGGAAACTAGTTCGTAAAGCTTAATGTTGCACTGCAAATATATAAAAGGACGTTGTGAAACAACGGCAGTAGAATACCGAAGGAACAAGGGAAGCGATGCCTACAAAAATCGAAGTCCAAAGACATGGCAAAAACGGTAACAGATAAAACAAAGACAAAACTAGGACGTGAGACAGCTACAATGCACGGAAATAAAAAGATAACATTAAGAACTAAGGCACTCATAGTGTGAACTCCCATGAAAACCGGGAGTGACATCAGGTGCTCCGGAAGGGTAAGCATGTCCTGCTCCACTAGCGACACCCGTCACACGATCAGTGAGGTATGTATTGTTTTGAAAGTTCTGATTTTGTAGCTGATTGGAATTGCAATTTTCTAACCCTTAGACAAAACCAATAAAGATCCATGGTACTTGTTACTTCTCTAACCCTCAAACAGTACCAAGGTGAAAATTTGAAAAAGCTGTCGTAAGTCTCATGAGTATCCAAACATTAACCAGGACAAACCAGAAGAACGAACATCACCAACGGAGACCAAACTAAAATGTTACAGTAAAATGCACAAGACAACACAAAAAACTAAAACCACTGACAGTGTGAACTCCCATAAAAATGTGAAATGTCGAAGTGTCCACTGGAAAGACAGTTTTGCTAGCTCTTAAATAAGTTTCGCAACCATTCTCTAATGTAATGCATTCAGATAGGAAAAATGTATTTTTGCCATATTTAAATTAAATTCGACGCAGTCTCTGTCTTCACTGCGTTTCTTAATTTACTCAGAGTAGTTTCAACGTGCTTTCAATTCTGATGCTGTTCCATATTTATTCTATGTAATTAGTATTTCAGTTTGGAAAATCCATTTCATTGCTTTTTTATATTGGATTACGAAAGTTAACCAACTGTTCATTGAGGAAATCCTCAAAGTGTTTGCATTCATCGGAGCCATTGAAAGTACTTCTACACGGAACCTTATTAAATTACGAACTTTATGATGCTATAATTATACAAAATAGTGACTGTATCTGTCATTTAGAACGTCTATGGTTAAAATTCTATTTAATGTCCCAAATCGAATTTGCATGTTTCTATGTAAAGCTACGATGTCGCATCGAAGTGGTATTACAGAACATACAAATAAAACTTATGAGCTTTAAAAGGATAGTATATAAATTCACACGAAAATTGTATGATTAAACTAAATTGAAAGATAACTAGAAAATTACGACTCTATAATACTTTCGTCTAGTACAATCATATCACTGGCATATTACACTATGTAAATTATTATAGCATGTTGAATGTATTGCTATTGCCAAATAACAATTCGAAATAATTTCACCTTCTAGGTCAATATATACCCTTTCATGGCGTAAAGGATTTTTTGTTGTTTTAGCAATATGTTTGCACAGTGCAAAGGTTGTCTTGAATTTACTCCAAGATTACAAATAGTCGTCAAAGCTGCAGATTTAATTGAAACTTCAATGTAACGAATAATTACACCAAGAATAACAATATTTTATTTAATAACTGTGAAACATGATGTCTTTGTTACATTTACACTGCATCTTTCCATTTGTTGCCAGAACGACTTCTGCCATCACCTGGACAAATGAAAAAGCATAGATGTAATCACGTTATAAGAAAAAGTTACCCACTAATGAAGTTCACGATTTTAAGAAGTTTTGAAATTCTTGTTTCTATTTAATCCGGCAGTATATTAATATAAAACATTTGTCATTGTATATCAGAAAACTTGTTTTGTAACAAGTGAAGTGTTCCCTGCTTTTTTGTATAAAGTCTAGCATGAATCAGTACAAATTCATGCAAATAGGAATAAATATGTGTGTTTCTTGCATAACAGAGTGGTTTTAATGCTGTTGGGTATTCTAAACGCATTGATTGTTGTTTACTTCCACTTGAAGATAAAACATTTACCGCAAACCGAATTTGTTTGGAAACTTGGAATATCTGAATTTAACAAGATTTTGTTAAAAACTAAGGAGTATCTCCCTCTCTCATATCTCTGTCATTATTTGATTTTGGCTTTACTATTTAGATCATATTTGTAATTTGTTCTCTACCAGGGTTTACACATATTTCGGTAAATGGATTTCCAAATGATTTGATTCGATCTGCACTGAAGAGACACAAGATATTGAAATGCGCATATGCAGAAACGAAATTAACAGAAACTTCGGTATTTTGTTATTTAGAATGACTAAAAACCACAATCACAGGCCTCAATCAACAAGGAAACTACAAATGGAAATCGGAGGAAAGATATAAGAGAACACGTTTAAAACAATAGGAACTCGGGACAGTCGGACTTTGTACCGGCATTGTAAAATCAAGCGATATAGAGTTAAACGGTTTCATGGGTGCACAAAATTCCATTCATTTTTCCTTTTTCTCTAAAGTATAATAAATAAACACGTACATGGTTACACAAAATTCCATTCATTTTTTCCTGTTTCTTTATAGTATAATAAATAAACACGTAGGATTAGAAACCAAAACATGTTCACTACTTCATGTAGCTATTAGATCATTTTCTTTAAAAAAAGAGGCATAAACGTAATTTCGAAAGATGGATGAATGAATGCTCGACACTAATCCGCCGGCTAGCTTAAGGATCCTAGTCTCAGTTGACAAGGGAGGTAATTCTTTCAACTTGACGTTCAGCATCAAGGAATATTATGACTTTTTTCAACAGACAATCGGGATTCCCATGGGAACTAACTGCGCACCGCTTTTAGCCGATCTCTTTCTTTTCTCGTATGAGGCCAAGTTTTTACAAGGGCTAACACAGAAAAAAACAAAAACATTTAGCCCAGTCGTTTAATTTCAGCTTCCGCTACATAGACGATGTTTTTTCTCTTAATAATCCGAAATTTAAGCAATATTTACACCAGACCTATCCCAATGAGTTTGAAATTAAAGAGACAACTGACACACCTACTTCAGCTTCGTACTTACATCTGTTTATATACATTGATGGAGATGCACGTTTGAAATCTAAGCTATATGACAAACGTGATGATTTTAACTTCCCAATTGTGAATTTTCCCTTTCTGGACAGCAATATACCTACCTCTCCAGCCTATGGAGTGTACATTTCCCAGCTGATTCGTTACCGTCGAGCATGTAGTTTATACAGTGATTTTTTTAATAGAGCAGAAACATTGTCCCAAAAGGTGCTTAGTCAGGGATTTGTTCAGCCTTTGTTGCTTTCATCCCTTAAGAAATTTTATGGCCGTCACCATGATGTCAGTGACAGATATGACGTGTCTGTGTCCCAAATGAAAACGGACATTTTCAGCTAGATTTAACGTTTTCCCGGATTTTACTCAACCATGGATTGACTCACTGATAGTGTGACGGGTGCCGCTAGCGGAGCAGGACAAGCTTACCCATCCGGAGCACCTGATGTCACTCCCGGGTTTTAAGGGAGTTCACACTGTCAGTACTTTAGTTTTTCGTGTTGTCTTGTATATCATACTGTAAAATTTAAGTTTTGTCTTCGTGAGTGATCTTTGTACCACCGATTTGTCCTTGTGACTGTTTCAATACTATACAGATTTACGAAATAGCTTTTCAAAATTTCACCATGGTACTGTTTGAGGGTTAGAGAAGTAACATGTACCATGGATTTCATTGGTTTTTTTTTTTCGTTTTTTGTTTTGTCTAAGGGTTAGAAAATGACATTAACCAATATGCTACCAAACAGAACATTCAAAACAATATATTGCTCACTGATAGTGTGACGGGTGTCGCTAGCGGGGCAGGACATGCTTACCCTTCCGGAGCACCTGATGTCACTCCCGGTTTTCATTGGAGTTCACACTATGAGTGCCTTAGTTTTTAATGTCGTCTTTTTATTTCCGTGCACTGTAGCTGTCTCACGTCCTTGTTTTGTCTTTGTTTTTCTCTGTTGCCGTTTTTGCCATGTCTTTGGATTTCGATTTTTGAAGTCTTCGCTTCCCTTGTTCCTTCGGTATTCTACTGCCGTTGTTTTATGTAGTTTTCCAAACATTGTGGAAAAATGGTACGGTGTTTTTTTTTAAAAAGTTTTGATATAAGTCATTTGTGTGGAGTACCTTTAATCTCTCAGTTTTTAATGCAAATTGCATTAAAGGATTTTTGTTTAGAAGAAATTGAATGAAGCCCTATTTCAACATTGTTTTCGTTTGTACTGCAAATCAACAATTAATGCATGCTTATGATATTTATTTCTGGTACTTAGTTCTACAAACGTCTTAGAAGCAGTTTATGAATTTAGGGCTAATTTATGCTGTTTCTCATTATTATACACTACAGAAGTATACGCCTTATGGTGATTTCTGAACAGGAGTGTTTCTATGAACTGTAGATCAACAATCTTTCGGTGAAACTTTTCATAATGTTTTGTTGAAGTACATCAGCACATAATTGTTTCATACTGCAAATTGAAAGAAAATTGAATTTGTGGGAATTTTGGGGCTACCACGGGTCTACTAGCTTAAACATTTCCGACATTTTAAAAGTTGTGTTGTATGCACATTTATTTTGGCCTGATCATCTAAAGTAGATACAAACAAAAAGATGAAGCAACCAAAGAATTTTTAGTAAGTATATTTCTGATTGACATGGCGGTTCATCAGTCATATATATAAATTAAAGGAAATTTACATTTATCTTCAATATGCCATAATCAATCACTCCTATCTAATTTTAAATTTGTACTCGTTATAATACAACAATTGAAACTCTAAATGACCTTTTTAGGTGATAGGAATAAGAATTACATTTTGATCTATTTTTACATTCTGCGCTTTTTCGTAACCGTGCAATATCACCCAGGCAATGAGCCGTTTTTAATATGTCGTTTTTTTGCAACCTCACATAATATAGGAGGTCATGTGATTATGTTCTTGCCCATGGAATAGCTCGAAAAATATCTATAATTAATAATATCATCTGATATTGTTATCATTTATAAATTTTCCTCTGATTATTTAAATCTATATGTTAGGTAACGGAGTAAGATAAAATTAGACGCTTTTAAGCTCACCTGCCTATGCCAGGGTGAACTTTTGCCATCACTTGGCGTCCGTCCGTCCGGTGTAAACTTTTCATTCAAAGATCTTCTCCCCTGACACCACTGGGCCAATTGGAACCAAACTTTGTCGCAATAGTCCTTTGGCGGTCCCCTTTAAATATTGTATCCGGCATGTCCGTACCTCATCCAAGATGGCCGCCAGCGGGGAACATAGTTTTTACATTGGGCCCTATGGAAACGACATTCAAAGATCTTCTCAGAAGCTACCAGTCTAATTATAACCAAATTTAGCCACAATGGCCCTTAGATGGTCACTTCTTTAAAAAGTATCCGGCAGGTCTGTGCCTAATCCAAGATGGCCGCCAGCGGGGAACATAGTTTTAACATTGGACCCTTTGGAAAAGATATTCCAAGATCTTCTTGTCCAATTAAAACCAAACTTAGTCACAATGGTCCTAAGATAGTCACTTCCAAAAAAGGTATCCGGCAAGTCCGTACCTCATCCAAGATTGCCGCCAGCGGGGAACATAGTTTTACATGTAACATTGGACCCTATGGAAAAGACATTCAAAGATCTTCTCAGAAACTACCAGTCCAATTATAACCAAACTAAGTCACAATGGTCCTTAGATGGTCCCTTCCAAAAAAGGTATCCGGCAGGACCGTACCTAATCCAGGATGGCCGCCAACGGGGAACATAATTTTAACATTTGACCTTGTAGGAAAGACATTCAAAGATCTTCTCAGAAACTACTAGTCCAATTAAAACTAAACTAAGCCACACTGGTCCTTAGATGGTCCCTTCCAAAAAAGGTATCCGGCAGGGCCGTACCTCTTCCAAGATGGCCCCAGCGGGGAACATAGTTTCAACATTGGACCCTGTGGGAAAGACATTCAAAGATCTTCTCAGAAACCACCAGTCCAATTATAACCAAACTTAGTCACAATGGTCCTTATATGGTCCCTTCCATAAAGATAGGTCGGTACCACATCCAAGATGGCCGCCAGCGGGGAACATAGTTTTAACATTGGACCCTATGGAAAATACATTCAAAGATCTTCTCAGAAACTACTAGTCCAATTAAAACTTAACTAAGCCACAATGGTCCTTAGATGGTCCCTTCCAAAAAAGGTATCTAGCAGGTCCGTTCCTCATCCAAGATGGCCGCCAGCGGGGAACATAGTTTTAACATTGGACCCTATGGAAAATACATTCAAAGATCTTTTTTCTCAGAAACTACCAGTCCAATTAGAACCAAACAAAGCTACAATGGTCCTTAGATGGTCCCATCCAAAAAATATATCTGACAAGTCCGTACCTCATTCAAGATGGCCACCATCTGGAACATAGTTTTTACATTGGCCCTTTTGATTTTAAGGGGAACCTCTGCCCGCATTTTTGAATATTTATTTGAATTGTGGTCTGAATGTTTTAATTTTAGCAATATGTATTACCTTGATTATAGGGGAACCCCTGCCCAAATATTTTTTGAATGGTGTTCTTTATGGGTTGTAATGAATGGTGGATCTTTCGGTTGCCATGGAAACCAAACAAGAATACTGAAATTTTGGAAATGAAAAAGTATTCTGCTAAATTTTATGTTTTGTTCTTCTTATTTTCTTATTGGAAATGCCTTTTATCTATGTCAGCCATGGTCCAGGTGAGCGATACAGGCTCTTGAGAGCCTTTTGTTTTGTTTGTACATAGAACTTGATGTTGGAAAAAATTGACACCTTGGCTTACATTATAAGCACGAGTAACGAAAGTCAATGTTCATATCAGATTTGAGGCTCTTTTGAAAATTGTGGGAAAATGATATATTGTTAGTAGATGCGTCTAAGATAGTCATTAGATTTCTGAACCTTGAAATAAATTTAATGGATGAGCGACTCGGGTTAAAGTTTCGAATGAATTCCATATATGAGACTACAGAGCAGGTACAAGACTGATATTTTGTCAGTGAGATGTCTTGGACGGTCACAAAGATCCAGATAGAAAGTTAACCTTGATTTATATTTCATACCTCAGGTCCAAGTTTGTGCTAAATTTCAGATCTTTGATACAAGGGCGGGTAAGCTCCTTTTGTAATTATTAGGTTCCTAATACAAGTTAGGTTACATAGACATACATTTAATGGATGATTGACCTAGGTTTTGGAATGCAAAACAATGATTAATAGTTAATGGATGTTTCTTCTGGGTTTGAGTTGCTAATTGTACTGTTGTCTGCAAGTGATTTATTTTTACTTGAGGGGGATTAACTGTCTTTCCAACTGCTTCCTTATGTTGATAAATTTTGTAATGGAATTCGCTCTAGCCTCTTATCGTTTAATGAACGTGAGTAATCAGATTATAAAAATATTTACTTATTAATTTATATAGACAACAGATACACCCCTTTTTAATTGTTACACGGAAACAACAACGATGCATTATACACCTATATTTTTGAACTAGGCTTATGTCTTTTCGCTTAACTTGTCGAAATGAAAATCCGAGAAAATGACTATAGTATTTTGTTATTAAGTCTCTGTAGCAGAATTAATTAGGCGAGATGCAACGAAGTTGAACTCGACTTTTGGCTTGGTGTTTCAGGCAGGCTTAAAACATTAGTATTCCGATGATAATACAAAAAGTTAACACAAGATCGAAATGAAACTTGAATATATTGTTGAGTACTAGGAGGTCAGATACCCTAATGATTTTTTAAGAATGTAAGTCATAAGTGAAGTTCAAAGTGACAGAAAATAGATACAAAATTTCGGAACAAAATGGTTGCCGGATGAAAACCAAACAGTTTTCATTCAATTGAAATGGAATATGTGGATTATATAAATGGGTACTAAAAGGGAAAGAACCTTATTTATATTAGAGAAAGTAATTTAAGGGTAAGGGTCACAGTGACCGAAGATTTGATGGAACATTGAAAAAAACTCCTAACGATAAGCTAAAAAAAGCTTACATTCGATTGAAAAGTTTAATACTAAGTGGAAAAAATTTATTTATTAGTTTTTAGCTATATCAGAACGAGGACATGCTAATCGATTCAAAACAATGATGATTTCTCTTTTGGTACAATTTCTACAGGTAATATTCTTGGAATTTGAGTGCCAAGTGGCCAATTATATAATGTTTTGGTTTCCACAAGCGAGACGGAGGTAGTTTTTTTTACCTTTTTTGCATATGTGGATGTTGCAGTTGAAGATGTGTTTGATGTAAAAATTTCTTGACGCGCGTCTTTGTACAAATTGTTTTTGTCCGTTTTAAGTTTTAAAATTTCTTTTTCCTTGGTATAAAGTGGACAGTCCTGTGGGGAGGCCATATGCGCACCACCGCAGTTTGCACGTTTCTGTGCTCTACCACATTTGGTGCCCTGGTGTTCCTCCTCTCCACATTTAAAACATTTCAATTTGTCCCTACATTGTTCAGTGCCATGACCCAACTTTTGGCAAGTGAAACAGCTAACCAGGTTTGGTAGGAATATGTCCTCATTTATATCAAAGGGGCCAATTTTCAATGATGTTTGAGGAATTGAACTTAGTTAGAATTTAACGTCCAGTGAGCAATATTTCAGCTATATCAGGACGAGAATAAGCTGATCAATTCAAAATATCGAAAGTAACAAAAAAAGGAATAAAGGTGGAAGGGACAATCTGGGCAACGACATTTGACTCCATATTGAACTAATGGGTAGTGTAGGAAATTTAGCCTTCCATACCACACCCAATGTGTCTGCTCTCTTTCAAGAAATATAGAAGGGGTCTTTATACTGCATGGAACGTGGTGTTTCTCCACATAGCTTGGCTACAATGGTTCGCGGTCAGGCTTTCCGTATTTTGACCTGACTACCCCGCATAGACAGGGCCTTCCCCTATCCACCACCTTGGGAAGCGCCTTTTTTTACCGTTCCAGCAATTCTTTGTATGGACTTTTGTATGGCAAAAAGGTTGATTTTTTTATTGGTTTGTCAGATGATCCTCTCAACACAATGAATTGTATCCAACTGTTATCTTCAACTTCTGTAATGGAATCATCAGAATGTAATCTGATTTTCTTCTTTTTTTAGAACTGGTTGGTTTTGGGGTGTTAGTGGTGGTATGCAGTAAGAAAGAGGTTTCACCGTCTTTGTCACCCACCCACCACGGAGTGCCAACAGGGGTAACCTTCGATTCTAGGGATATCCACCAGAAAGTATCAAGTGTTCCAAAAATGGTTAACTCAAGTGGAGCGTAACCATCAGGCACTGATGGAAAGCGTACTACTTAATTGACCCATGAGCCAACGCCTTCTCAAGAACCTCTTACACTGGATTGATAATTTAAATCAAAACAAAAAAGTTACTTCTAGTCAACTTAAACTTAATTTGGAAAGATATCCTTGAGGGCTTGGCGTGACCAGCCAATTGATCGGACCGGGCCAATCCGACCTAACCGCTAGATGATTTCAGATCCAAAGTAAAATATTGATCCTGTATTAATAACCCAACGAATAATAATGGCCGAAGCGGGAGTCTGAACACAGAATTTCACCCACCAGGATCTCATCAACCATCGACACGGGTCTCAATACACGGCAAATGTGTCGCCTCTGTTAGGAAGACTCATACTTCAAGCTCAGAGGATGCTGCAGACCAATTCATAAGCCGGGACCGCACACCACGGTGTGATTTTGGAGAAAGGGGAGTAAAGGTCAACGTCACAATGACCGAAAATAAATTGGAAAAATAGGATTCAGGATAACTCAAAATATTCACATTCAATTCAAATCAAGCTAGGACATTGTACAGATGCCTCTTCAAATTAAGTTTCTTAAAAGACATTATTTAAAAATTAAAGGATATTATGCATTTTTTCTCTATTCCCTTTTTAAGTATATGCAATCATTGTACTTCACTTGCGAGATGCTAAATTCCAAAATACAAACCTGCAAAAGGATGATGAGATCAAAATCGAAGAAAATGGTTATTAGTTGGCTTATTAAGTATATACAATCATTGTACTTCACATACGAGATGCTGAATTCAAAAAAGGACGATGAGATTAAAATTGAAGAAAATGGTTATTAGTTGGCTTACAGTCATCGTCATTGGTTATATATATATTTTTTATTTACTTCTTCATTGTTTTTATTTTTCCGTTGTTAATTATCATTTTCAAAATTATTGATCTGAATATTTGATTTTGATCTCATTGTACACAGTCAAAATAATACAAAATTTGAAGTAGTATTACTAGTAAGGTAAACAATATTGGTGAATACTCCAAGTGTCGTCATCAAACTTCTGCTTCAATAATCTAAATCGACCACAAGTTGTTCCCTTTGTTGATAATGACAATGTCTTTGTGCGATGTAGGTTTAATTCTCCCAATTATTAATACTTATTTTCTCAAAAGTTTATCAAATTATCTCCAAAAGCAGATGATTTCGTGCGACATCGTTCGGCTACCAACTTCGAACGAACGAAATCATTGGACTTAGGTCGGGAAGATCTCTGTCGATGTCGAACTGACAGCTAGTTTTTTTTTTTTTTTTTTTTTTT